>VZRW01003747.1:163476-208238 GCA_013398125.1 Aegotheles bennettii | reverse complement strand
GGGGGCCCGCCCGGGGGGGGGAGGGGGGGGGGGAAGGGGGGGGGGGGGGGTTCAGGAGCCTGGCTGGGACCATCCCACACTCCTTCCCTCCCAGCTCCAGCCCAGACCTGTTAATGATGTAAGAAGATCAATGGGCACTGGGGCTGTCCACAGGTTAATGGGCTGCAATTACAGAGGAGTAATTAAGACATTAGTATCTCTATCGATGGGCAAAACTCCAGCGGTCCAGACTCCTCCAGCAAAGGGGTGCAGGCAGGAGGGTGCCCTTGGTGGAGCTTTTCCAGTCCCACCTCTCTTCCCTTCACCCAGCTGCCCTGTCCTCTGCTCCCTGCTGCCGTTTTGGGGTGACACTGGGAGGAAGCAGCCCCGAGCCCTCCTGCAGACCTCACCTGGAATAGCAGGCACTCACGAGTAACTTTTCTACTCACTTTTACTGGGTAGAAAGGAATTACAGGGCTGACCCCCAGCGAAAGGACTAATGGAGAGGGAAAACCAAGAGAGGTGACGAGGCCGTCCTCGGTGGAGGGAGGGGAACCTGCCCTCTGCCCCCTATCCTCTGTGTCTCTGCTTCCAGCAGCTTCCCGAGGGTCTCTCTGTGGGTGACAAGGGCACTGGTGACCTCTCAGGTGTCCATCCTAGTGCAGACATGTTCTGAGAGCTGGGGGGGATGGAAGCAGCTCTAGGGGCTCTCATGGATATTCCCAGTGCCGACAGCGATGGCTCTTAGTGTGGTAATGGGCAATAGGCTGGAGCTGCCTCTCCAAGGAGGGACGTTGGAAGCTGTCTGTCAGCATCGATCCAGCCCCATTGCCCCTTGGGGTGGGCAGAGGTCAGGGGAGAAGTGGGTGTTATGATCCTGCCATGAAAAGGGGGGAGTGCTAATGCGTGTGTGTCTGCCCCTGTATCGATCGCGGGGATGAGGATGGGTCCATTGGCGCTCGCTCCTGGGTGATAAAAACTCCACGTGTCCTATGGGAATGATGGAAGCAGCCTTTGTGAGCCTGAGACCTCGGGCCCCGCTGCTTCCTGGGGCTGTGGGCAGTGGGAATTGGTGGCTTTGAGGTACTGGGGAGGTCCCATGGGTTCCAGCTAGCTTGAATTTCTGCGTCAAGGGCCAAGTGCAATTCCTTCATCCTTCCTGGGGCAAGGACCGAGGGTGGCTGGTGCCTCCCTCACCCCAGTCTGCACTGGGGGAGCATTCCTGGAAGCAAAAGGTGCTTTTTTTTCTCACTGCTGTTCAAGTTAAGTGGTGGGGAAGGGGTGGACAAAGCCCCTGCTGCAGCACTGGAGCAGGAAGCACTAATACTTTCATCCTATTAGCCAGGGCCGCAGCAATTACATCTTCATTAGCCAAATAGGCTCTGCTGTTCTTCCCCCTTCCTTCAGCCCATTCTTGTCAGAGCTTTGCACCAGGGAGCCTCTGCTAAGAGCACTTCAGAGCCTCAGGGGCAGGAAAGGCTGGGGGGGTGCAGGATTGGCCCCGGGGGGGATGAATTGCTCACCACTCATCTGCTGGGATGTGCTGGGGCGGGAGGGGGCAGCTGGATTAAACCCTGGTGCTCCCATGTGTCTGCTGGGCTATGGGGGCTTCTTCCTCCAGCTCCTATCGTGTCCTTCCAGAGGGTGTCGGTGCTGCAGCCAGCACTGGTGGGGATGCAGAGCTGCTGTTTGCCAGCACAACGTGTCTCCAGCCTGCCAAGCTGGCATCATGAGTATGTCCAGGTAACTGGGCAACCATTGCTCCTTTGTGCCTCAGTTTCCCCACCTGCACCAAGGCATCATTGGCCTCCAAGACGGTCAGTGAGGGTTTGTGAGGAGCAGTGTGCTCCCTGGGCAGATCTCACCGTAGGTGGGAGATATCAGAGCACCCAGAGTAGAAGGACTGTGAAAACACTTAGTGGGAAGAGCTGCCCTGTCTGTCCCAGGTCCTCCCTGCAGCCTGCTTGGGTGCTCCTGCCCCACCACCCTGGCTGCTGCTTTTGCATCTCCTGTGGTCCTGTGCTGGGCTCTGCTCCTGGCTGTCAGGAGATGCTTCTGAAAACAAAGCATCCACAATACCTTATTGCTGCCAGTCTGTACCCAGGGCTTGTGCTGCTTTGCCTGGATAAGCCAAGGGCTGACAGAACACACTGGCAGTGGGTAGCCAAGGAGGCCCTGAGGTTTTTAAACCACTCAGTCAAATTTTCTCCAGCAGAAGTGCTGGCTGGCTGGAAGGATGTGCTGCATCTCCACAGCGGTGTCCAGGCAGTGCAAAGCTTTCAGGGGAGCACCCCTTGGAGCAGCCCTGCCTTCCTGGGGAAGGGCTGGTGAGGGAGGGGTGTGCTGGGGGCTGTTGGGGACCAGGATGGGTTTGCAGACTGTGAAGGGCTGTGTATTTGATGAGCACTCACCCGGTGCTGCCTTTCACCTTTTGAAAGCTGGCAGAAACGAACTGCAAGGCTCAGTGTGAGTTTTGAACAATGTTTTATTATATGTTTAGTGTTCTCTATACAAAAAAAATCCAGTCTCTTCTTTTTACAGTGATTCAAAAAAAAAATGATATCTGAGTATTTTGGCCTTCTTTCATCTCTCATGCAGTCGGTTTATAAGTCCTTATATTAAACATCATTTTTCTCTGTAGTCCATAAACCTTCTCGCTGTAAATTGTGAATTTTACAGCTTGAGCTATACATTTCTTACTGGAACAAGTGGGTTAACGCAGAGGTGGTTTTTGCTTTTTTTTTTAAAAAAAGGCAAATAAATACATAGAATATTTTAGAACGACCAGGAGGTTTTACAGAGAGGATGGATGGGTGGTGATATATTTACAAATTAAAGAAAAAACAAAACAGTCCAATACTTTCTGATGTGAGCAGGAGGAACGAACATTTAAAACTCTGTAACTGTCAAGGAAGGAGCCTGGTCCATGGGTTTGACACGGGGTGTAGACTGTGTTGGACAACCAAAGCCCAATGCCCACTTGTGAAGGACACAGAGACAGGTGCTGCTGGGCAAGGGGGAGCTACTGATGGGGTGGGGTGGTTGTTAGGACCAAAAAAGCATCGTTATTCTTGTTAGTAAAACAGGTCTTAGTGCAAGAAATAGAATGTGTGTGGGTTTTTTTATTCTCCACAAGGTTCATTTATTTTTATTGCTTAACTGAAATCGTTTGCTGCTAGTACACAATTAAGCCTGATACGGTGGATGATGCGTTGCAGGTTGAACTGGTGGCTCTGCTGGGACCTGCACACCAAGGAGAAGCCTCAGGGCTTGCCAGGGTGGCCGGTGGCATGGAGGGAGCAGAGCAGGTGCTGTGTGCCAGGTCAGGCATGGCTCGGGGGGGGGACGATGCTGTGTGGCTCTGACTTCTCACCCATCCTGCTTCCTCCTCGTCGAAGGGTCAATCTCTTGGGTGGGAAGGGACTCACACGAGGACTTGGGGGCTGTCATCGGTGGGAAGGCAATGCTGGCAAGAGATGTGCCATGGGGACATCATGACCTGGTGTCCAGATGGGACAGACTGATGGTGTTTCAGGGCTTGTACCAAAACTTGTTTTTTTTCCCCACTGATTTTCTGTCTCACTGCAACATCACGTCAGGGAGAACAGGAGCAGCCTCAAGCCCATGTAAACACAGCAACTGTCCTCTGGCATCCCGTGCTTGTGCTCCATGGTCCATATGGGCTGTTGTACAGGTGCAGGGCTCCAAAGAGCAAACAGAGGGGCTCTGTCCCTGGGCTCAGATGCAGCCAGCAGAGCCTGGATCCATCTCCAGAACATGGATGAGGTTTTGGCTCAGACCATCTTAGAAACAGGCTCAAGTTTGCAAGTTAGGAGTTGGACCCAAGCTGCTTTTCCCCCAGCTTCTGAGAGCGCTTGATTTGGGGTCTGGCTCTTCTTTTTATTCATTTATTAAATGTTTAAACCCTTTATGAAGATGTATCTTCTGAAAAAGAAAAGGTGAAAACGTGCCCTGCCCCAGAGGGGCTGTGCAGATCCCAGAGAGGGACGGTCACCCTGGGATGGAGACCGACCTCCTTCGAGCAGGGGGTGACTAATATGGGGCTCCCCAAGCCCCTCTGCTCATCCCAGGGGTTACGTTGTAGGCAGAGGGAGCTGAGGTGACCAAGGAACAGCTAGGGATGGAGAAACAAAGCTGATCCCACAGTTTCTGGGGGGCAAATACATTTCAGGGGGTTTGGGGGTCACTCAGTCGGAGCTGCGGTGGTTTTGGTGGTCGGAACAAGTGAGGGCTTTGTAGTAACTGCACGTGCAAACATCTACTGAATCTTCTACTGAAAGGGAGTAAGAAATGTTAAGCTCCTGGTAAGTTTTGAACTTAGTGAGAATTTTCATTGGGCTCCAAAACTCTGGGGGGAGTTTCAGAAATGTTAAAATTTTGACTTTACCTAATATTTGAGTAACCCTTCACTGAAAGGGTTAACAAACACTGGCACAAGGTTGAATCACCACCCCTGGAGGTGTTTAAAAGCCGTGTAGATGTGGAGCTGAGGGACATAGTTTAGCACCAGACTCGGCAGAGCTAGGTTAATGGTTGGACTTGATGATCTTCAAGGTCTTTTCCAACCAAAACCATTGTATGATTCTAATTTTTACACCAAGCCAATGCAAGACTCCAAGTAACTTACACCGAGTCGTTTGTCCACTGGGCCCTCTGCAGACATCTCCTTCCTTTTCTGGTTATTCCAAGTAATGTGGTGGCAGGGCTCTAATCTCTCTTGTGAGACCTTTCTGGGGTTAGGACAGGAGTAGCTGGACCTGGTCCAGCTCCTTCCCTCCCTGCTTCTCAAGGCATGCTGTGGGACACACGCTTGTGCAAAGCTACAGGGGGAAACAATTCTCCATCTCCAAATGGATGTGAAGAGGTTTGCTCAGTAAAATGGTGGTTCAGGACAGGACAGAAATACAGGCTTTAATACAAATGGCACGTAATACAGACACATGACCCAGACCGCCCTGCTTCCAAGAAAGCCTGCCCAACTTTCCTGAGGTTTGGAGGTGGCATGTGGTAGCCAAGGGTGTTGTGGTCCCCGTTAGAGGTTGGTCCACAAAGCAGTGAGGATCTGGTGTGCAGGGTGGGAATGAAGATGCCCAGCTCTGGCAGCAGAGGCTTTTCTGCAGCGGAAGCTGTCGTTCCTCTCCTCATTTCTACCAGTGCTTGGGCAAGAAGTAACACAAACTCAATGTTGTAAGGACAGCTGTGGGCTTGGGAAGCGACTATCCCTGTGCCCAAGGGCTGTGTCATGTTTGGCCTGGTGTGTTTGCTTAGAAACCGAACACAATTGCTGCATATCCTGGGAAGGGGCTGGGAGATGCTCTCCTTAAACCGGACCAGTGGTGGGTGGCAGCAGTAGAAATGGTTGCAGGAATGCATTTACAGTGACGGGAACAGAGCGAGATGTGTGGCTCCTACCCTGCGTGGATGGAGGACCCTGGCAGATGGGTTCCTATGCGGTGAAGAGGGGACATCCCTGTGCTGCCCAGGGGAGCACCCCCAGCTCTAAGAGATTCTCTGCTTCTTAACACCAGCCTAAACCCTCCTTGGTGCATAGGGTGTGTGCAAGTCCTTTGTTGGTTGCTTTGCATCCAGCTCTCTCCTGGTCTCTCCTGTGGGTGCTGGTGGGGTCCGGGCTCTTCCCCGACACTCAGGGTAGTTGTGCCATTAGCAGCTTAAAGGATGTGGCAAAGTCCATCTCAACAATCCATATTAGTAGAAGTATTCTTGTTAGCCATATGTCTTCACAGCAAACCAGCTTGAAAGCTAAAAGAATGATTGCGTTAATCCTATTGCGTTTAATCCATTCCGCTGAACAAAAAAATCCTCCTTGGAAAAAGAAAGGAAAGAAAAATCCATCCTAACATCATTCGCTGTCTGAAACGGTCCGAAGGAATCAGATCTCTCTCAGCAAAGGTACCTTTGGTTTCAAAAGTGCAGGAAGTGGGGAAAATACACAGAGCGTTGGCCACTAAGTACCATCTATTGGGAAACTCTACCTTCTACAATGACCCATGCTGCCTCAGCCGGGAGAGCTGCCCAGGCATCCTACTCCTACTGGTCTGGTGGATCTGAAGACCATGGCGTGAGGGGCGTGTAAGCGTTGGGAGGGGATAGTATCAGTTTATTAAACTTCACGGGAAGTTCGAAGCTGTGTAAGGCATGTGAAGGAGCACTCCTACCCGAGACGCTTCGTTACGGTGTGTTAACGGGTTAATGCGAACCGCGTGGTGTCTTGATATGTGACTCAGACAGCAGAGGGGAGTCCCACGGTGCTCAGGCTGATTGATGGAGGAGGGGGGAAAGGCCACTGTCAGAAATGGGGAGGGGAGTTTAGTGGGAAACACTGTCGATCTGGCTCAGCCCCGATGCCTGGGGGAGATGTGGACCCCGGGTCCTGTGCTCCCACCGTGTGTCTCCCGAGGGATTCACATCCCTGAACTGTTCGAGCTGCTGATGGGGAGCTGTGGAGCAGGGTGATAGCAGGGGATCCCCCACCCAATCCCCCCGGTGCTTCTCATCCAGACCGGGTGGCTTTGATTTTTATTTTTTTAAAAATAAGTGATTTCTGGTCCCCTCATCCTGTGTTAATACTGGTCCTGCTTCCACTCCCTCTTTGCTACATCAGATTTATGGAGTTGCCCTTAAAAGAAAGCAGGTGTGGTCTGGGGGCAGCTTCCCCCCAGATTCCTACAAAGCAAAGACTAAACCCAAATGGTTTGCCTGCAGTTTCCCAGGCAAGCAATGCTGTTATCCTGGGCTCAGAGCGTGAGCGGCACCTGACTGTCCTTCCATGAATCCCACAAGCTCTTCTGCAACCTCTTGTCCTCTGAGGATGCTCCTGACCCCCGCAGGGGTGGTGGGTGACCTCCCCATGGGTTTTGCAGAGGGGACAGTGCCAAGGGAAGCCATAGGGACCTGCTCTTCCCTGCATAGGTGCTGCTTGATCTTTTGGGAAGGAGGTTGCTGCGCTGACTGGTTTGAGAGAGGCTATGGGCAAGGTGCTGCCGTGAGGATGGACATCTCAGCAATACAGTGCCGTGGTGTTGTTACCCAAAGATCCACCACTTTCCTCCCTCCATGCATTTATGCTGCTCTGCCCAGGCCCCACTCACCCCTCTTCCCTCCCCAAAACTATTTTTTTTTTCCTCCTTTCCCCCCTCCCTCCCCCTCCTATCTGGAACCTTCCTGTAAAGATTAAAAAGAAGAATTTTGAGCTCCCTCCCAGCAGAACAAAAAGGGCCTCGGGGCGCCTGGGCGGCCGAGTCCGTGGTGGCCCCACCGGGCTGGTGCTGGGCTGCAGCTCCAGCATCCCACTCCTCCTCCAGACCCTCTGGATCTCAGCTACAGCTACAACCCATCCGCGCCCCGGGAGTCCTTGCCGGTCGCTTGTTTGCTAAGGATAAGATGGCATTGGCAGCCACCTGGTCTGCCTGTTTGCTTGGATTTTTGTCTTTTTTTTGTCTTTTTTTGTGGTTTTTTTTGTCGTTGGTGGTTGGTTTCATTCACACGCTTCTGTTGGAGGTAGTGGCGGCGGTGGCTGTTGTTTAACCCCCATCCACTACAAACACCTCGGGCTCTTTGTGGTTCCAGTGCATTGTGCTATGCCAACGAGTAGATAGCATTGACTGGGGAGGTGGCTTCCGAGCTCTCGTTGCCTTCGGTCTCCTCTTTGTCCTTCTTCACCGTGTACTGGCCGATAAAGGAGCCGTCCTCATTAAACTGCCCTTCACCTCCTTCTCCATAGTCCACCAAGCTATCGTCGCTCTCCTGCTGCTTTATCGTGCCGTCCAAGGAGGTCTGGCTGTTTGGCAGGGGTTTGTTGTCTTCATCGCTGGGTAGCAGAAGATAGACAGACATGGTAAGGGTCAAGAATGGGGCTTACAACCTTCACCCAAGGTCTGGATATTCAAAAATAAATCCAGTGTGCAAATCCACCCACCAGAGACCACCAATGCGGGGTGCTCCAGCTGCAGATGGCAAGCCATGACATGCACGTGAAGGTGGGGTGATCCACAGCTGCCTCTGCAGTTGGTGCTGTGGTTGGTATTTCTGTAAGCCCCAACCTTCATGCTTTTTCTTTCTAAAAAGCAATTTTTTAACCTGTGTTACACACGATGCTTAGATCAGCCCAACTGGATGTACGTTATAAATATCCTTCCCCTGTCGTTGCTTAGATTCTTTCTTTCTCTTAGCATTTTAGCCAACCTGGGTGTAACCTGGTTTAGTGAGGTTTGTTTTCAGGTTTCCTTGCAGAAAACACGCTTGGCTGTTTAGATAGCTACATGCAACGGGGAGGAGCACTCTCAAAGCACTGCGAGGGGGCATGTGTAGGATGCCAAGTTCTGTGCAGCTTCCAAAACTCATGGGAATTTACCTTTCCAAGCTTGTTTCTGAGCATCTAAGCTTGTTTGCTCAATTCTTTAGCCTTTTCTCTTTTTCACTAGAAAGATTAAGCCAGGTCACTGAAAAACAGTCTGACCCACAAGAAAAAAAAATACAACCTTTAAAGAAACCCTTTTAACAAAAAAAACCACCCCAGGGAAGAGCTGTTTTCTCTCTGGAGGGTGAGGGTTGGTATTGTATAAACACTGATAACATTGCATGGAGGATGAGTGGATTGCTATATATAAAAATTAATTTTCCTATCAACTAGTCCTTAGTTCATGCTTGATCTTACATCTGGCATGCCAATTCTGTAATATCCCTAAAGGTATCACATATATATCTTAAACATTTGTCCTTCCACCTCTATTCCTGTCTTTTTATTGATGCTTTAGCACAGGACTCCTTGAATTCACTCCCCAGCATGGCACTCTCCTCTCTTCCTTTATTTTTCTTAAAACTGGTAAAATTCCTGGGCTTTGATTGCAGCCCTTGATGGTCGATGCCCACAGGAAGGTGTTTGCCTCCTGAGAAACCCTTTTCTTGGGCCAGGGAGCAAAATGCTCTTTGGCTGGGGAAGGCATTAAATCTCTTTCACGCCATTTAATTTATGGCACCAACTCTCTATGGTGGGGGGGGAATTTGGTATCCCACAGTACAGCACGCAGCTTTCTAATGTATTTCCTTATATCAGCACCTGGTGAATTAAGCAATAAAGCAAACCCAATATCTGAGGCCTTGTGTTAACTTGGCATCGCAATAAAAAAATAACTTGTTAGCTTTGAAAGCAGCTTCTTTTTGGGGGGAGGAGGAAGAGAATTCAGTCTGCAAGCAGGACTGCCAGTTAGAAAGCCCAATAAATGCCAAGTAGAGAGTGGCAAAACCCAGATCCCTTGATCTGCAGCATCCTTTCCCAGGGTTTGGGGTTCAGTTAAAGCTGAATCTAGAGCCAGATTTTCCCTAGTGAGGGGTTTGCAGCATCAAACACCCCCACAACGCATTTCCCGAACCTGCCCCTTGGTTTTACCTCTCTCCAGGACTATTTAGGCCATTAGTGCATTAGGAGGACGAAGCAGATATTCATCAGCGTCTCGATGTGATATAACCCTGTTAAAATGGATTTCTATGGGGTTTGCTGATGTGTGCATTAGAGAACCAGAGCACCCAGATGAAAACCATTTGGGAGACGTTGTTCCGAGTTGCATAAATCATTGAGAAGAGGGGGAGGCTTGAACTGGAGGGAGGATTTGCAGGGCTGAGACAAAGAGTGGGCAGATTGTTTAGGATCTAATGTTCTTTTATTTTTTCCTTGTGTGTCCCTTGCCACCATCCCTTGGGTGTCCAGCAGCAGGGTGCTGAATGCACCCAGAGCATTGTCCCCAGGTCCAACCCTTGGCTGGTGCTGCTACACCAGGAGGGATCAGCTGCTGGAGTGTGGGGCTGGGGGGGCCTGGCTGGCACCTGGGGGTGCCCCCAGCCCCCGCAGCATTTCCAAGCGAGATGCAACTTGCTGGACATGGGGGTACCCCCCATGCCAGCAGGAGTTAGAGGGGTCTTGCTTAATGTGTTAGGTGGAGGTGGGTACGTGGGAATAGGGAGGGGAAGGTGTAATTTCAGCTATAAAGAAATAAATAGCTAGAAGGAAGGAAAATTAAAAAAGCTAAATGTGCCGGACTTCTGGCAGCACATGGTCCTACCTTTCAAGAGACCTTCATGGTCCATGTGGATAGACCAGGTGAAAAGGAGAAGAAAGAATGGGAATAAAACAGAGAGAAGCAGAAAGAGCCTGATCAGACAGAGGTATGATGAGGTCTGCATTTACAGGGGCAGTGCTAAAAACCAAAAAAGAAATGTCTCTGCATTCCTCATGGAGCTAATTGCCTCGTTATACCAAATGGAGCCAGTATAATCATTCCGAGCTGGATGAGCCTCATTGGCTTCCCTGAGAAAGCTCCTACAGAGCAGCAGTGGATGGGGCAGGTGGGAACCGGGCTGTTGGCCATCAGGCTGTTCTGAAAGGGCTGTAGACCCTGAGCCAGTAGCTGTAAGGAACAGCAGTCACTGCTGGGCACCAACAGGCAGCAGGACAAGGGCCAAGTGCATGGCTTGGTGGGTTTCCCCTCCAGCCTTCTGCTGGATTTCCATGCTCTAGTCATGCCCCAGTACCACGTTACCTATTGACAAGCTCTCACCTCCCCAGGCTGCATCACCAGACCTCTCCTTCCCTCGCCAGGCTCGGAGGATGGCTCCGTGTCCTCCTGCCTGGATGTCTGCTCAGATGGTCCATTTGGGTAAGCTGGAACTGCCTGTGGTGCATACCCTGTGCCACAGGATGCTATCCTGAATCTGAACTGGAGCCCAGAAGCTAAAACCACTCAACTTTTCCCTTCCCAGTGGCCAGGGTTTCCAGCCGACTCCCCCACGTGCAGCTTAAACATTTGGTATAATGAGGCACAGGCACTGGCACAGAACATTGTCCAAGGATAATGGTCTCCTGCTTTGCAAATAAGCTTCTCAGCTTAGCCTCTGCTCAGGAAAACCATTATTCTGTTAGTGGAACAGAAAGATGTGACAGTATCTCTTAATTATAGGCTGCAGAGATTTGAAAGTTGCATGCACAGGGCATTAAGGACGTGAGATATGATGAGAGCATATCAGACATGCTGTGTGGGGGTGGGGAGGGAGACCAATGAAGAACTCACGTCAGCTCAATTCATGTCCTTGCTTGAAATACTAATTGCTACCCTCCTTGAGCCTAACATCGCAATCATTTTGAATCTTAATCAGCCAACAGCGTTTCATATCAATCCTTCAGGTTCACCTTCCTTTCTGCCTCCTTGAGGGAAGCCTCCTATTACTTCTCCCAGAAAACCTGTTGTTCCCGAGAAGGAGGGGGCAACATTTATGGGGTTTTGGGGTTTTATTGTTGTTGTTCTTGTTTGATTGGGGTTTTTTCCCCATCTAGTCCATGGAAATGATTGAAAATGCAGGAGCACCTTGGAGCTTGGTTGGTGCTGCTATACTGACCTCTGCCTTTAGCTTGCAAGCTTTTGGGAATGAAAGCTTGAGCTTCAGGTAAGCAGAAGCTGCTGTGTAGTGGGATGATAGATTTACCCCATTCCTTCCCATTACCTGGGAGTCTGTGCCCCACGGATGGTGCTTGGGCAGTGAATGCAGCATTGCTGACTGGCACAATGCTGCCAGCCATGCCAAGAGCTCAGTTTGCCTTCTATGCAAGGCAGGTGGTCCCAGCAATGCCTTAGGAGCAATGGGAATGAGGAGGTCTTGACTGCAGCCACCTCAACGGACTCTTGAGAAGCAGATCCCTGAAATCAGTGCGTACTGCCAGAAGCTCGGCTGTGGAGACCTTGTCTGAGCTCCAGGTGATGGAGCTGAGCCTGTGGGGTTGTGTGTGGGTAGCTCCTGGGTGATGAGAAGTTTCAGGCTTGCTATGTGATATTTACACCATCCCACAAATTTGGGAACCAAGAGGATCCCTATTGTGACTCAGAGCATTAAGAGGACTTGTTTCGGCCAAAGTATGGACACTGGCTGTGTAGCATGCAGGTATGGGTTGTATCTGTACAAGGAGAACTGCCTGCATGTGTAAAACCATGTCTGGGAAGAGATGCATTTGACCTGGAGCAAAGCCTGCAGCGGGACCAGGCTGAGCTCATTTCTTCTCTGCTGTTCTTTGTGGCCAGGACTTTGTGTTTGTCATTGCCCTGGTGCCAATGCAAGAAGCAATAACCAAATCTGGCAGGGAGGTGAGGAAGGTGTTGCCCCTGGGTGTTGCTCTAGGGTGATAAAGAATGATGACCTTCTATGACATGCTGCTTATTCTGGTTCCTCCTGGGCTGTATCTGTATTCTGGATCGTGCTATCAGAAGACTTGGGGAGCTTTGGGCTTACAGCATCCTTTGGTGAAAAAGTTGCTATGAAATAGGGTTACTGTGCTACCAACAACATGAATGTGATCATATCGAGGGCTGCAGGTGTTCTGCTTCTATTTATGTGTTGTGTGCAGGCAGATATATTCATTTTGCTTCCTCTAAAGTCTTTGGCAGAACACGTGTGACTTGTTACAGCCCTTACTGAATCGTAAATAAATTCTTCCTATCTCTGCTACCTCAGTTGCAATGCTAGGAGTAGCAGTAATGACGTGGGGTTTAATTAACCCCTGTTTTGAAGCCAGGAGAAAAATTCCTGCTAGCCTAATTGGGCTTTGGATCCAGGTCAGATGGAAAGGTGCATTTTAATTTTTTAAAGAAAAGCAAAGCCCACTGTAGGTGCTCAGAGGGCAAGCTGGGTGTGCTCTAATACATCCCCATCATCTGTCAGGTGTGGGCAGCCCAATGAGACCTGACATCGTGTCCTGCTTCTCAGGGGCAACTGGTAACAGCAGCAGAGCTGGGAGTGCTGCACTGCACGTGAGCAGGCTTGGGAGAGTGCTGGCCCCTTTCTGAGATATCCAGGGAGTTTTCCTGGACTTAAAATGGGTGCTGCTGCTCTCCTAAGGATGCCATTCCGTATGAAAGCAGCTGAGTGGAGGTGGGGGAAATCAGAGGGGTTTGAGCAGACCCACTGCCAGGCTGTGCCACAGCCCTGAGGGTGTTTCTGGGGGCACCTCACAGAAAAGCCTTGCCTGGACTGCGGGCAGCCCCCAGATCATCCTCTTGATTGCTTTCAGGGCTGATCCAAACATCACTTTGGGCATTTCTCCCCTGGATGCTCTCAGGGGTAGGAGAGAGGCTGAGCTACAGGGTGTTATACCTAAAATAGCCTCAGGCTGCTTCAGAACTTAATTAATCTATTTTTTTATGTGTTAGGAGTGCCATTAAGGCTGATCTGTACCCGGTGAGAGCTGGGTACTGGGTAGCTGATGCCAGGTCCCAGCTCTCTGCCTGGAACCATCCTCCCGGGATGAGACAGGGACAGCAGAAGACCTCAGCAGCATCCTCGCAGCCTGCTTACTCTTCCAGGGCTTTAGGCAGGAAATGTTTCCTTTGGTAGAGGACTTGCAGGAGGGAAGGAGGCAGGAGGAGGAAGGTGGGAGAAATAATTTAAGAGGCTGTGTGGCACCACGGTGCCGCGGTTCCGTGGAGGGGGAGCACGGTGAGGTCTGTGATGGCTGGAGTGGGGCTGATGGGGGGACGTGGGCACACATGCCAATGGAATCATACCTGTAGTCAAACGACCCATCTTCTACGTTCTTGTCTTCGGGATTTAGATGCTCATCTTTATTGTCTCGTACTGTAAACAAGCACATCCCCAACATGACGTTAAAAAGCGGTGCAGAAGATAAAAGCTTTACGAGGCAGTAACAGCAGCTGGCGTTGAGGCTGTCTGTGAAATCCCTGCAGGGTGAAGTATGGCTTTTCATTGACTTGGTGAAAAAACTACACCTTGGAGGGCTTGCAAAGGGTTTACAAAGGCTTGCAAAGGGTGCTGCTGTGGTGGCAACAGGGCACAGGCGCTCCAGACACAGAGAGGAGGTATTCATGAATTTTCTTAAGCCTTAGCTATGCTTTGCAAAAATTTAAATGAGATTTTTGCCTGAAAAAGAGCTTTTGCTAGATAAGGACAAGCAACTCTGTAGAGTCGAGGTTGGGTCACGCAGAGCAGGAGTGTCCAGCTCTGCAGCCTAAAGCCTGTGCAGCACAGAGCCCTCACCCGACCTTTAATTAACTGAAATGCTTCCCACTAATAATAATGTTCCCACTACAGAGAAAGTAGAGCCCTTGTAATCACAAGCATCTATCTGAGAGCAATACAATTTGATTAGTCCCCAGAAGCCTGGAGATGTTTAAACCATGAACACCATGCTCTTACCTGGATATTTCCCACCTCTGCTCCTCTTAATGAAGCAGACGATCAACAGAATGAGGACCAGGAGAGCTATGGCACACATCAGCCCGATGAACCAGCCCTGCGTTGCAATGTCCACCTGATTCTTGGTGTAAGCTGGGAGGAAAATTGAAAGGGACACAAAAAAGCTGTAAGGGACAGACCGGAACAACAGATGAACAGTAAGACACAGCCCACTGGTTCAGAAATTATCTGTAGTGTTGCACGTGTGTGCATTGACCAGGTTATCTGAGACTGTAGCACAGGCATCTGTGGCTTTTTATTCTCTTTCCTTCTGTGCTGGTAGGTCAACTCAACAATTCAGCAGGAGCTACAGACAGCAAAGGGTCACAACGGAAAGTAAAACCTAGCACAGACCAGTGAGAAAGGTGCATTGCAAATAATGGCAAAAGAAGCTGGGTAACAGATTTGATCTTTTATTTACTGTGTCTGAAAACTGCCCTAGAAACGAGAAGGTCAGAAAGAAATGTGTCCAAGTGGATCCAGTCCCTGGTGTCCCAGGATCCAGAGGGTTGCTGAGCCCCGAAGGGCTCATGAGCAGCCCCAAGCTGGGAAAAAAACAAATCCTGCTCAGGCTGCAGAAGCGATGGGCAGTGGTTCCACTGCCACCACCACCACTGAGGTCCTGATGCCTTTGGGTGGCCGTGGGAGTCTCTCTCCAGGCCTGAGAGGTGACCTGTGGAAGCCCACCAAGACTTGGCCAATGCATGAGAGAGGACGCAGTGGTGGGAACAGCTCTTTGAGGAATGACAGCTGGGTCACAGCTCATTGGGAGCTGGTCTGATAGCACAGGAAAGTCTTTTATCATGGGGCAAACTCTTTTATACCACTGCTTCCAGCACCCTCCCGAGGCTACTGAATATTAATACATCAATACCAAGCAAGGAGGTGACTTGTTCCCCAAACAACACTCTGGCTCCTAACTGCCGTGTCATCCCTCACGTACTCTGACTCTTGTTTGCAGCTCCCATACGCGGTCAGACAGACAAATCCCTGTCCTATAAATAGCAACAAGCTGCCATTTTCTGGCTCTCATTGACATGCACTTCGTATTCAGCAAGACAGAGCAGAGGAGAAAATAACCTTCAGCACAGCGGGGGGGCTAAATTTAACCAGAGTGCAGTGCAAACAGAGAGGTGTTCCTGGCAGGAGCACGGGAGATCCGAGATGGATGGGATTGAACTGGGATTTAGTGGGGGTTTGCCTGAAATAGGCAGGACAGTGCAGTGAGCATCCTTTTTTGGTGCCTGGGTGACAAAAAAACAAGACAAGAAAGCCTAAAAGATAGCCCTCTGTTAATGCCTCCTGAATGAAAGGCTCTTGTAAAAGAGATAACAACTTTAAAAATGGGTTGAATTGTCAAACTTTCCTAAAGCACCCCATTTTAGGACTGTAAGCACATACTTATTCCATCAGAATTGAACCCGAGAGGAGAGGTGCATTTCCTCAGGATGAAATCAAAGCCATGTTGTAGGTAATAGCAGCCAAACTGTGACAAGGAAATTCACAGGTGAAAGTGGAGAATGACGAGAGAGAGCACCAATTGCTATAGAAATTATGTCAGACCTTGAACACTGAGTGTTTGTGGGCAGCACTGGGTGGAAGCAGCTGCCTAATGGTGCCTTGGCTTCCTTTTGCTGCTTTTCCTTTTAATGCTGCCACGTTTAATATTTACCTTTAGTACAACCTGAGCTCTCTGGTCCTCGAAGATGCACTTTTTATAATGGAGAGAATGAGATTATAACAGAGTGGAGTTGAGAACTGGATTCAATTAGCTGAGTGCTTGGGGAGGAGAGGGGGAGAAAGCTTTACTGGAAAGCTTTGAGATGGAAAAAGGCTGTATTAGCAGTCCTGATGGGATGGGATTTGTACTGAAACCAAGGCTAAGAAGGAAATCAGGGGGTCTTCAATGTGCAAAATGCCTGAGAGGTGGGTTCATGCCACTGTGCAGATTGGGGCTGAGTTTTAGAGGGAGGTGGAGGATTTGGTACCAAGTCACCAGGGGATCTTGCAGTAGGATCGTGGCACTGCCTAGCACCAAGGTAGAGGTATAATTGCCATCCTTCCCAAAAAAGCAACACATGACGACAAAATTATAGTCACAGCAATCTTGTATTTAGAGTAAACGAGTGACTGTCATTGCAGTGTTCAGAAATTAAGTACATGGCTGTCAGAGGATGTTTTGATTTGTTTTAACGTAAGGCCAATGTCAAGGGGAAGTAGTGGAAAGCAGCTGTGCAATCGCACAGGTATTGATTTGAAATGCAACTGCAGTGACTTTTCTTTTTCCTAATTAATTATAATTTTGTGGCAGAAAATGTGCTACCTAACAGTCACAGTTGATATGCCAGTAGCAAAGCTGACTGAGTTCCACCAACAGAAGAGCAGCAAAATTTTTGTCTGTCTCTGTAAAGCAGATGCTTGGGTAGGTGAAGCCTCCCTAGCTCCAGCCTTTCATGGTCCTCTCCCCAGTGTTTGTACAGGCTGGGGGATACTTTATTTTAGTTTTTAAATTTAGAAGATCTCTTTGTATTGTTATGTTTGTAGTTTTGAAGTGTCCTTTGCTACTGGAAGGAACTCAGTTGGGTTATTGGGCTGTCAGTTAATCAGAAGCTGGCTCAGAGGGCAGTGTCCTGCCACCATAGTGCAGGTGGACAACTTCTGATGGATCTACACTCAAACTGCAGGAACTTTTAGAATAGCTCTTTGCAAAACATTTAAAAACCAAAACTCACCAAAAAAAACCCCCACAATCCCAGACAATGTCAAAAGCATTCCTGATGGCACATGATTGTCAGTGGGGGCTGAACACTCGTGTCAGCAGTATCCAGCCAGCAAGGAGTGGATCTGCAGCATTTCTGCATGCAGGGATGGTGATAGCTCTGTGCATCCCGCAGCGATAGGGCTTGGGCACCAATCAGCCTCTATCACAGGGACAGAGGTGGCCCCATCCTTTGATCTCAATGATAACATCAGTAGGAGCCCCTCAATTACAGCAAATAGCTATGCCAGCATCAATCAGCCAAGGATATTGCTTTGTTCTAATGATTCCCAGCCCCTTGGTGGCTGCTGGGCAAGGGGCTTCCCCCTTTCCCCCAGGTCCCCCAAGTGGGTGAAAAGCAGGCGAGAAAAAGAAGAGAGACGGGTCCAGACTGGGAAATAGTTACCCTGAAAGACACCATGCACGGGATGGGTGAGGGCTGCCGAGCTGGGGGTGGTGTCCGAGCCAGGGGAGGGTCCAGAAGCAGAAACAAAACCGGGGATGCGACATTGCAGCTGGAGCTGTTCTGGAGAGACTCTGAGCTGAAAAATCAGCTCTTTTATTGTCTGGGGTCAGAATCAGCCTCTGCAATGTAGGGACAGGCTTGGGAGCCCAGCGAATCGAAACCTGCAGACAGTTTGTGTGTCTGCGAGCCGGGTCCTGCCAAAGCAAAGCTGTGAAACCCCCCGAGGCGGGGCAGGGGCACGCACAGCAGCGGAGCCATGGGGACAAACCCCGGGGAAAATCAATCCTCTGGGAAACCACGGCGCTCTGTGACGCTGAACCTGTTCCAGGGGCTGCTCTGCTGTGGATCCCACCACATCCCAGGGTGATGGAGCAATCCGAGGGGCAGATGAGCCCTTGGTGCGGGGCAGAGGCAGGACAGAGCCAAGGTCAGGGCTCGCTGGTTGTTTCTCAGCGTTGGGCAGCATCAGGCATGCAGAAACACCAGCGGTTGCCATCTGTCCCTGTGTCCTCTTAGCATGTCAGAGAATTACTTGGCACATTATGGCCTGCCAAATTTTTGGACATCAAATAAGACGTGGGGAGAGCTGCTGCTGCCCCACCTCCCCCTGCAGCGCTCCCTTGCTGTGAATGACATTTCCCTTTCGCACTTCTCAGCTAAGAGACTGATAAGTGCTTGAGCTTTCCATTGCACGGCTGGGTCCCAGCAAAATAACGTTAGTTCTGTGAAAATCACAGCCTCTACCTACTACATCTGTCAGTGTGGGTGCTCCAGTGGTGCTTGCTCCTTGGGTTTTCAGCTAAGTGTTTAGACCCCACGACAGACCTCGTGCACAGGTTCCTACGGCAAAACCCCCAGGTGAGTGCAAGTTATGGCTGTTTTCATTTACTGGAAGTCATCAAGTGTGAACGGTGGGGTTTTATAAATGCATAGAGGCTGATTCAGTGCCCGTGGAAGTCAGTAAGGGTGTTTCTCTAGCGTTTGCTGGGCAGTTTAGGAAGCCCATAATTAGAAAGCTGTAAAAATCACTCGGGTGCTAAGCCTGGAAAATTGCTTGTGCAATTAAATGCAAAGTTGCCAGAGGTAACGTACCTGGAGGATGGAAAGCCCTAGGTAAACACCACGTATGGGTCTGACTGAGGTCTTCTGCAAACACTCTGTTCCCCCTCCCAGTCCTGCCCCTCACCTCCATCCCATCCCCAGCATCTCCCAGCTCGCCGGGGCCAAAGCAAACCACCCTCACCACGAGCACCCCCGCGCGTGTGGAAGTGCAAGCACACGGTGACGGGGCTTCGAGCAGAGCCGAGTGACAACATGAGCATGTTCTCCACCCTCCTGAAGACCCTTCTCCTTCAAAGGAACCCCCAGCCCCTCCTGGGGCTCTCCTCCTCCGAGCAACGCGGGGCAACCTCCCGGTGATGCTGGGGGTGGCTCCTTAATAAAGGGCAGAGCTGGGGGGTTGCCTGGGGGGTGGATGAGGATTGTTCCATGCAGTCATGGGCAAACCACCCCCTGCCACCCCGCGGATGAGGTCGGCGGTGATGGATGGGACACGCGGGGGGGGTGGGGGGGTGGAGCCCGTCTCACCTGAGCTGGTGGTAAAGGTTATGTACGAGTGTTCGCTGGGGCTAGACCATATGGGGAACACCCACAGCTTGTACATCATTCCCGGCGTCAGATTTGCCAGCTGCACAGAGGAAGGGGTCTGAGCTTTAACAGGGATAGATTTCTCTGTGTTGTTACCTGAGAAACAGAAACCGCACATCAAAGCCAGCCGGGGGAGGGGAGGGGGTGGGGGCTCACAGAGATCACCGTGTTGACACTGCAGGCAATGCATTACCCTGTCCCTGGCCGCTGAGCAGAAATAACCCAGCATGGTGGTCAAGGAGCCATTAAATTCGTGATTACTACTCGCTGAGAATAGAAGGAAATCGGTGATGCAGGAATATGGTGTTGGGCTTTGCTGCATCCCTGCTTGACGTACTGGAAAAAATACCAGTAGCTATTCAGCTCTCTCCCTGCATTTAAGTCCCAATAAGTCCTTTATCTGCCCAGCCTCAGGTCTGGATATTTGGGTATTTACTGCCAAAAGTCTGGAATTTGCCTGGTCCCACTCGGCTGGGTGGAGGTGCTACAGGACTCAGTAATGGAGCTAATTCGTGTGCTTTTGGGAGTGTTATCTGTGCACTGGTTTTGCTGGTAGGTTAAGGAGGCTTTGGATGGGCTGGATGTTGCATTAAACGAGGTGTGAGTGTGCTTGCCCAAGCTGACAGATCCCTGTCTGGGGTGTTTTTTGGGGTGAGAGGGGTCCAGCCCATCAGCTCAAGGGGGGATGCTCATGGCTGCTCACACCCAGGCTCTATCCAAGGGTGACCTGCACTTTGTACTGTGCCAGGAATCATTTGCTGATGAGCTTAATGCTGAGCATTAAACTATGGAATGCTAAGCAAGCCTGCAGTGGGGCTTTAGTTGGTGGCTCTGGAGGCGTGAGCCTCCCAGTTCAGCAGTGCTGCGGGGCAGGAGAAATGGTGCTTTGAGGCCAAAAATCTTCCTTCAAACACCACCAGAGAGGGAGGGGAGCCATGGCTGTTTGGGAAGGGCTGAAATCTCCAAGATTTCCTCCCTCTTGTCTAGATCCTGGTAGGGTTATCCTATGGCATTCTGCTGCTGGGGGCCACCCTGAGCCCATCACCTGCGCTTCCCAGTGCTGAGGGAAAAACAGGGCTGGCTGTGGATGGGATGGGAGCTGGGATCCTTGGCATTTAGTGCTTGGAAAGTTATATCCTGAATTATGGAAACCAGTTAAAAAGGGGAAGGCTGAGCCCAGCCTGTGCTGCCTCCCAAAGCCCTGCAAGCTGCGGAGCGAGACCAGGCACTGGCTGCACATTAGAAATCGTTTCAAGGAGAAAGCAAGGTCATCTCTTCAACAACGTTGGAAGTGACCAAAAGGAGTTTGCTGTTAATGATTACACCTAGTTGGTTTATTTTAAATGCTGGTTTAAGACCGGCATAGCAGACGATGTGAGGGCTGAAATGGCTGGGAAATAAAGTTGGAGATAAGCAGTAGTCATTACTGCCTATCTATAAAAAATAAATAAATCAACCAACCAAGAACATGTAAACATCTTTCTAAAAAAGGACTAAAACCAGAGACGCTGGCTTAGAGTTTCCAGACCACGCAGCCTTATAATTTTAAGAGACAATGATACCCAATACGACAGGAGGTTTGGGATCATAGATGATTCTGCCAACTCCAGGTTCAAGAAGCTCATCTTCAAAGGCCTTTAAACCTGCTCTCCAATTTAGGTAGGTTTCATTTGTCTTCCCTTAAAGTTTTGTCTCCTTCTAGGTATATGTATACACATATATTTAAAGGCTTTTTACATTGTGACCACGTACTCAGTGAACAGTTCACAAATGAGCAGCCCAACTCTTCTATGCTTCATGGACACCTTGCAACAGCCCGGGCAAGGAGGGGGCTTGTGAATGACCAGGGTTAGCTCTGGCACACTCTAAACAGCCATGACCATGACCTGCTTTTTCCTCTCCCATCCTCCACGTGGCCATAGAGCATCGTTCCACATGCAGTAATTAAGACTGAGCAATAGGCTGCAACCGTGGGAGCTGGCAGGATCTCTAATGGCATCCCCACCCTATAGAGTCCCCACGCGATCTGATGCTTACTGGTGATATACTTAACCACAAAGTCAGTTCCTGCAGAGTAATTGTGGCTCCAGGTGATGTTTGCCCAGTTACTATTAGCCATAGCTCTTATGTCCCATATGGACGATCCATTGGTGGCTGGTGGACAGGTTAGAACAGGAGTTAGTATTTTGGATTATACACGAGTGAGACCTCATCTAGCATCTGGCGTTGGTAAAAACCTTACAAAACCATTTCTGAAGTTAATGCTTTGATCTTAACCTACGAGTGTGCCTAAGGATGTGTTTGTTCCCTTTAAAATCCTCAACTTTAAGCTTTTGGGGGAAGTTTGGGAGCAGAAGCTCATTGCGTATAGGTGTTTAAGTCCAACTGCACTCAGCTTGTCTTTGGAGTCTGGGGACTTCAGTGGCACATCCCTGAGGATGAGCAGGGAAATCTCCTGGCTGAGCTCGTGCCCAAACGGACGTGGGAGATGTGTGCTTGAGTGCACACGGACTCACTGCCACAGCTGAGGAGGAAAGACTGGGTGAGAATATTGTCACGTTTTACTGGGTCTAGAGACAGCCAGTGGGGCAATGAAGTCACTCGTTTGTGATTTTGACGTTAAGGCTTGTCGACGTTGCTTTGGAGAGCGGATGAACTTCATTTCTAGTGAAGTAAACCCAATCCATTGGTTTAGCACGTGTTTAAGTGACGTCGGATAAATTACACCTTGGTTTTATTATTATTGGTATTTACTTGGAGATGTAGCTGGGGGTTTGGTTTGACAAAATACGGATGAATCTGTGCAATCCCCGGGGCGAGGCCAGCGATGAGACTTTTAGGAAATTGCAAAGCCCTGACCTGGAATGCCTGGGACAAATCCAATCTATGTTGCCACAGGGTTGCCCTGTCCTTCTGCATTATGGCTCAGCCTCTTCCCTTGTGTCCCCAGGGTGGTTTGGGACACGTGCGGCTCCTTTTCACCTCCTATTTTTCCCCTCTCTGTGGCAGCGCCTGCCTCGCCACTTAATTGCCTATTTTCAATTAGCAGTGTTTTCCCACGTAGTCACTTAATGGTGACTGTGTTGTAGCATCAATCTTGCTTTATTACTAAGACCTTGTATATAGTGATGAGGCTGCATCTCCCTTTCTTGCACTGCTTTTAAGCCATCGTGGTGGTGGTGGCACTGCAGCTCCCTGTGTGCATCCCGTTGTGTGCAGGAAGCAGCTTTATGCAGCCCAAGATCTCTCTGGCTGGGGGGGGTGGAACACAAATTGACATTTCTCAGGTCAGGTCTGGATCTTTAATAAACAAATCAGTGCAGAGCAGGGTAGACGTGCTGCGGATTTGTAAATGTATTTTACTGTGGAGTATCAGGTGGTGGCTGGTCTTTCTGGTAGGTTTTTTGGTGGTTTTTTTATCCATCCTGAACTAATCTTATGCCAGATATATAGAATATAGAAATATATAGAATAAAGAAATATAAAGAAAGGGGTCTGAACTGCTTTAATCAAATTCCTTGGGTGTCAACTTTGATATTCATTACTGTTATCTTCTTCTTCAAGAGTTAACAAGGATTTTTGTAGCTTTTGCTCTTGCATTTTTGAGTGTATCCATCCTACCCAGCTACATAACTGAATTAATTTGATTGCATTCCCTTTGGCTATTAGTTTATTTGTTAACAACCTAAATATAACTATAGTTATATATTACTGCATCTCAGTAAAACACATAGAGTAGAGAATATGCCTCCACCAAGGCAGATTTTGACCACCCAGTTGTAGCTGATTGCAGGAGTTGTTTTCCTTGGCCTGATAAATACCCGTGTGTTGTGACTGAGCCACTTGCCCAGCTCTCCCGTGGGCTCTGCCTAGGTTACATCGTGAAGAGCAATAGCATGAACCAAAAGACTCCTATAAATGATGACAAGTCTCTTTGCTAACGGCTGAGGTGCCAAATCTGAAGTGACGCTTTCTGTAATAGCGACAGAGCCCCTTTTCAATGCCAGTAAGACACGAGAGAACTCCCGTGTAGGGGCTTCCACCTCCTTCCCAAACACTGATGCTAACTCAGCATCGTGACAGCCCAGTGAGGGCTGTGTTATCCCCAGGGGGGTGGTACAGAGACCCCCCCCAATGTGCCCACTTATGCCCCCGATTCCTGAGCCTGTGCCACCTCCAGCTCCTCACAACGCCATTCCCAGAGCATGGGATGGCTTAGATTTTTGCCTGTACCCATCCTTAACCCTTGCTCTGAGCAAGATGTGGGGAAGGTGGTGGTAAGGTTAGAGGGGTTAGAGAGGAAAAGGAAAGCTCAGTACCCAACTCCTGCTTTGTGGTGGCTGCCGGAGCCCTCTCTGCAGCTGCTGTGGTGCTGGCGACGGTGGTGGCAGGTGGAGTGGTGGCAGCTGTGGTGGTGGTGGTGGTAGTTGTGTCAGTAGTTGTGTCGGTAGTGGTGGTAGTTGTGTCGGTAGTGGTAGTAGTAGTAGTTGGGGTTGTTGTAGTACTGGTTAGATCGATTGTAGTTGGAGGCAACTCAGTTGCAGCTGGGAGAGGGAAACACTGGCTTTGTAGATGAGGTGATGCCCCCGAGGGCTGGACGTGCTGGCACGCGAGGGGAAGCAGAGCAGCAGAGAGGGGGGGACTGGGGAGGGAGGCAGCAAACAGCACCGGGAACACGAGGCTGAACTGCTTTTCCCTTCCCTGCCAAGGGGACGGTAAGCAGGGGGCTGCCCCCAGCAAGCTGCACCCACCAGCCAGGGGTGATCCCTTTCCCAGGGCTGAATGACCTGCTTCTCTTTTGCCTTTGCTCTGCTGGCAGTGCCCCCCACCACCCTGGGCTTCAGTGGCACAGAGGGAGGGAAGTGTGTGGGGGATGCAGGCTGTCCTCACCCCATTGTCCCCCTACCCAGAACTGCACTGAGAGCACTCAGGGCTCCCTGGAATAAGAAACAGGATTTATCTCTTAAGAAAACACAATGATCCCGTTTGTCATGGGACATGCAAGCCACAATTACATTAATTCAGCAGCCCCTGGATTACACCTCCAGCATTTTTGAGCTGCCAGTTCAGCCCGCAGCATCTCAGCTGTTCCCCTCCTGGCTCCTCCCTGTGCTAACCCTGCAGTCTGGTGATGGAGCAGCTTCAGCAATAACGTGGCTTTTAGCTTGTCGGTGAGTGATGGATGGTGCTTTGCCATCACTGCCCCTCACAATTTACATTTAAATCAGGCCAAAGGGGTTGGCACACCCCAAAGCTGTCCAGGGGACGAGTCTGAGCAATTTGTTTTCTAAATCGTCCACATCTCACCTGGGCTGCATTTCCAGAGCAAAGGGGTAAATGTGCACTTTACACACACAGCCCGTGGTGTGGCTGAGAGGGGCCTGAGCATCACCAAAGGGGCTGAAAACCTGCCAGCAGAAAATGCAGCTGAAACGCTGCTTAAACTATTTAAGGTAAATGAGCAGAGATTTACCCTGTGATGCTTGCATTAAATGATATTTACTTACTCTTACTGCAGATCAAGGGATTACAAATCCCCCTGCTAGGCAAATTAAACTGGCTGTTTTAAATATCACCCACAAACAAGAATCACTCTAGGGAAGTACGGGGTGTTTCAAAAAGATGGACCCATTTGAAACGGACCTCCAACTGAAATTGGGTCCATCTTTTTGAAACACCTGGTGTCCTAGAACCAAGCCAGGACTTTTTATTTCTCACCACCTCCATCCCCTAAAATCTCAGCCCTCCCAGAGATCCAAAAGCAGAGAAGAGCAGTAGGTCACTCGGTCCAGCTCCCTACTGCCCGTGGCTGCAATAAAACCAGAGTTACCAGAATTTCCAGCCCCCCCCAGGTGTGCCCGGGGAGCAGCAGCACATCCCCTCCACCGCGGTACCCACGAGCATCCCAGCCAGCCTCATGCACCAGTGCAGCCACCCAGATAAGCACCCATTGCTGCCCCAGGGGATGGTGGTGACAGGGAGGGGACCCAGCCTGGGGGGGATGTGGCACAGCTTTGTCCTCGGGGGTTTGGGGTGTCTCTGTCCTGACCCAGCCGCAGCAATGGGGGTGTTGGGGGTTTTGCTGTTCTGGGTCCATTTCACCCACTTCCCAAGCGAGGGCTTTGCTGTGTCCTAAGTTACAAAAGCCTTTCGTGGGTTGGGAAGTGTTCACATCCATCTTGGCTGATCCATAGAGGTTTTTTGGGAAGGTTAAGAGATTAGTGTCACAAGGTTAATGTCACCTGAACCTGATCAAGCTGCAGCTGCTCAGTAGATAATGTACACAATCAAACAGTGCCTAGACACTAGTTATTAGCTAATGCAGCCTCAGCATTTCCCCTGTGAATCCCTGGCTCCCCTCTAAGGAAAACAGGACCCCACAAGGCACAAAGTAACTTGCTGAAAGGCAGGAGCTGATGGAAAACCTAATACAGCACCCTCCCCTCCCCACCTCCCAAGCCTGCTGCATCTCTCTGCAACCTGCCTCCCTACACAGCCCCTTCAGGGACTGTCCTCTTCACCTAGCTCTGCTGTGGTGGCTTTAGCTGAAGGAGAGATTCAGATTCAATGCTCCTCGATACCCTAGGTGGGAAGAGATTAGCTGGGCTAAGTCCAAGCTCTGCTATCCCCTGTGCAGGGGATCATCTTTATGTTTTCCATACAAATACACACGCAGGTGGAGCTGCGGTGCCAAGACCCTCCTGGATGCTGCCCTGACCCAAGTGATTCAGCACGGGGCTGAGCTGTGCTGCTCAGCTCTGGCTGATGGCGATGCCGGGCAGGATTTGCCCACACTGCTCCAGCATCCCAGTGGAAGCAATCCCCAGGAGCTGGGCTATCATCCTCCTGCATCGGGATAATGCTGCCGAGTGGGTCCCAGCGTGAGATCAAGGAAGGGGTGCTGGCACTAGGGATAAAAATGATCCCAGCAAGACTAGGAACAGGTAAAAAGTGGGATCAGGTGAGTCCAGAAAGCAATGATTCAGAGAGGAGAGGATGGGTTGGGTGTCTGTGGGCAGCACCGTGCTGCAGGATGGGATGGGCACTGCGCCTGGCCAGGACTCCTGTGGCCATGGGGGGATCAGTCCTCAGCTGCCTGGGATTCAAAGCTACGGCCTCATTTGTGTTTGAATATGAAATGTATGCGGGAGAAAAGCTCAGCTGGGAGATTTGGGGGAGAGAAGATAAGGGGCATCTTCTAGGCTTTGAAATCCATCCCCTAATGAGAGCTGATTTCAGCCTGGAGGAGATAAAGGTGCTCTTTGACAGAGCTAAGAACCCTCCGGCATCCCCTGAAGAAAAGGGCACCCTGCTGTGGGGCACAGCTGGGAGCAGCCCTGGACCTGCCTTGGGGTCCCCGGGGTCCCCTGCTCACTGCCCACCACCTCGGGGCTCGTTAGGGAGTGACAGATCACTGCTCCTGGCAGCAGAAGAGGGCATGGAGGGCCAGGCTGGTGTATCCAGAATGGCTCATTTTGAATATCTAGAAATCACACACATCCTTCTAAAACTGTGGTTGCAATATTTCATCAGGTGTAAAAAGTTTCTGAGCTTTGCAGAGTAGCTGGATTTATTTTCCTGCATTCCCAGTGTGAGGTTCACTCAAGGGCTTTGACAACAGTTGCCTCAAGTTTAGGTACAGGACGAAGCACCTGGCATTTGTGTGACAGGGGAAAAATTCTGCTGTGCCCTGCTGAAAGCAGGAGACAGTGCAGAGAAGGGGCTGCCCCTTTCCCAACTGCAGCACCCTGAAAACCAGCGTGTCTAAGAACACAGGCTCAAAATTACCCCACTGCCCCCAGCAGACCCTGAGTAAAAGCCAGCAACAGCAATTCCCATTCTCCCATCTTCCTGGAAACATCCAAACGACCATTCAGCTCATTAACAGGCCCCGTCTTTGCAAGGCAGAGATTGCTTTTTCTGTCTGCAAGATGCATTACCCCATCAGGTAATGGGGACCGAGGGGCAGGCTGGGGAGGAGATGCTCTGCTATAATGGAAAGGGGATGCAGCGGTCTGGCTGTAGCAATTAATAAGCTAAGTAATGAGAGAGATGCTTGCAGCAGGATGGCTGCAGCTTGGCTCCTATAGAGCAGCAAAAAAAAGAGCCCAAATTTGACACAGAAAGTGGGTGGGGCTCAGATTAGGTAAAAAACAACATGAGAGGAAGAATCATAAAAATAAAAGGGGAATATTTAGAGAGGGAGCCTCTTAAAAGAGGGACTGGAGTCCTGCTCTAAGTAGTGTAGCAGTTCAAGGAGTAGTTGCATGGGGTTTTTTTGCAAAATATAGGAAACAATATACATCCACACTGCTCTTTAATTATTTAAAGGTGCTTTTTATGTGTTATTAGGCTGCAGTAACAGCTTTCCCTTGGGTGTGTCTACAAAATAATTAGGCTTGGAGAAATTGGATGAATTTTTTATGAATTTTGATGATTAGCCAAATACATTTTCAGAGATTTATTTTTTTTCTTCTTGCACTCTCCCAGTTTTTTAGCAACAGAAGGAAATTGTAAAGTCTTTAAAGTGTTTCAAATCTGATAGCTATAAGAAATTCAAGAATAGAAAGGAGCGATTGAGCAGCCTCTAAAAGAGAGGGGTCAGCAGTTCTCTCTGTTTCTACTGCCATCCATTTCTAAAACGAACAATAGGATCTTTCTCCTCTGATTCCTAATTATGGAGAGACAAGAAGGCAACAGAGAAAAGGCAATGTTGGTTTTTTTTCCTTAAAGTCAAAGACCAATGCTCTCTGTGGTCCCTGATGAAGTTTTTCCATGCACAGGGGTAGTATAGAAGCGAGTTCTGATTTTTTTTTTTCTCATTCATAGCATAAATGAGAGTTCTTTTTTAGATGTCCTCTCTTTTCCCAGTTCACCTCTCCCTTTGTCCAGGTCTGGCTAAGGAAAAGTAAAGTCTTTTCTAAAGGAAAGTCCCTGCACTTCGCTTTGATTTCATCAAGCTGGTCCAGTTCTCATACACATACAAACCAGCTATGGCCCTGGGTATGTGAGGTTACCCCTGGAAAAAAAAGTCCTTTTAATTTCTTTTAGTGCCAGCAGCCCATGGCAAAGTGTGTTTTACTGCAATTTAAGATAAATTTTGTTGTGAATCCATAAAAATCTACACAATCTGAGTCACTGCCCAGAAAGGTCGAGCACCATTTCATGTGAACCCTGGAGTTGTTAGGAAGAGAAACAGCCTCTCGGGCTGAACACTGCTCAAGTTGTGCAACAGCTCCCGCACCCACCCCGTGTCCTAATGAGAAATGACATCCAGCTCGAGAGCAAGACAAAGATGAGTGCTGGATCTTACTCTGCACGGTGAGGAAGCTGTGGATGTGGCTGAGTTTGCACACAATGACCCACTGCTCCAGTTACTGACTCTCAGACACCTTTCAGCTCTGGCATCTTTTCTCCTTACTATTTCTCCTAACAGAAGGTAAAATAATAGAGGGCTGGGGGTGGGACGACACCTGTGGGCTCTGTTCTTGTAGATTATCCTTTAAATTGCAAATAATTAATCTAGCTTCCAGTGGTATAAGAAATTAAGCCTGCAATGATGTGATGCTGGAAGGGTAAAGAGATCATGTTGTGTTTTCTAAGTTCACTACAAGTAGGAAAGAACTTTAAGAAGGTGAGCCTGATCCACAAAGAAAATCCAGATTCTTGTGGATAAGCTAAACCCTGGCCAAAGTATGAGATAGAGCAGCAAAACAGCCCTCCTGGGCTCAGAGGATGGAGATCCTCCAAGCCAAAAGTCATGTCCATTTTAAGTTTCCCACGGCCCAGAGCAGACCAATCTGTTACCCCCTTTTTTTTTGTTGGAAGAGAAAGTATAGTAAGAAAAAGATTGACATCTATTCAGAAAGGAAAAAACAAACAAACTTCAAAATAATAGTGGGTAGAGAGCCATCACTGCAACAGAACAGAAGGAGGAGAAACATCTATGAGGTAGGGAAGCAAAAACCTACAGGTGCAGAGAGCAGGTCCTGCACTTGTATCCCTTGGGAAGAGTCTTCCCTAAGAAGCTGTTCCTCCTTGGGAAGCCCCGGGCAAGGCAAAGCACAACCTCTTACAGAGCCCTTGGTGCAGGGCAGATGAGTGCTGCTGCTCCAGACCAAAAGCTTTTCTGCAGCATTCGGGGGGTGTTTTGGCCCCAGCACCACCATGAGCCCCCTCGGAGACTGGGCACAGGCTGGCCCTGCTGCCAAAGGACTGGCTCAGAGGTGCAGGGGGGAATGGTGCCTGCAGCTTTCGTAAGAGGTGAGCAGCTGCCTTTGGGTAACCAGAAGGTGTGCTTATGCTTTGGACTTCTTTGCAGGGTTGACACTGGGAAACGGAGGATTTGGGGTTCCTGGGGAGCAGGTGGGGATGCTGCTCCCACCTCTGTTACAAGAAAAGGTTTCTCTCTGTAGAAATTTGCAATCGAGGGCAAAGCCAGCAATAGCCTCACATGCAGACATGCACAGCTGGGGCACAAACATTGTCCTTAACCCTTTCAATGGGCACCTGGAAACAAAAGGATTCTCTTTTATGAAAGCCCTGGCAGCCCTGGGAGAGCCATGGGGAGGTGGGGGGCTGGTGGTGCCCATATGCTGCCACACCAACCTGCCTGGCCAAAGGTGGGCAGCAGCTCCAGCAGCAATAGTGCAGCCTCCTGGGTGCAAAAAATGCAGCTTCAATACCACAGGGCAGAGCTGGGGAGGGCTGGCACACGTGTGCCTGTGTTTTGCAGGGCAGGGATGATGAGGCTTAAAAAGGGAGAAGGCTTTGTGCAGACCTGGGATTAAAATCTCCTCTAATAGGGCAACTTGACTCTCATTTTCACTGGTGCAGTCTGTGGCAGCTGCAGTGGTTGGTGGCTTTGGCTGCCATCAGGCAGCTGGGAGGCTGTTAAGCCCCACTCAGAGCTATTTTAATCTTTGTGGAGCCTGCCCTATAGTCCCTGGTGCCTGTGGGGCTTTGTTTTTTTACCTGCCAGCATTTTGTATGCCCAATTTAGACTCCTGACACATCATTTCCCCATGGAAAGGGTTAATGGAGTGCATGCTTAATTGCCAGCACACAGCAGCGTGGAGTGAGCCTTGCCCCATGCCTGTTACCTCCTCCAGCCGGTACGGTACCTGGGGTTGGCGTGGCTTCGGAGGGCAGCGCCAAGGAGAGAGAGGGGAATACGAGGAGAGCATAGAAGAGAAGGGAAGAGAAAACAGAGGAATAGATAAAACAACCAGAACACACCAACAAGAGACTCGGGGCCACTTGCACACAGTCACCAGAGAGTTGAGAGAGAGAAGGAATAAATGCATCAGGTACAACCCGACACCCTCCTGCGCTCAGAGCCACTTGCAGAGGGCAGAAAGAGCAGGGATGTCCCCTGGGAGATGGGGATACCAGTTAAACACACACCAGCTCCACAGCACAGGTGCCAGTGGTGTCAATTCTGCAAAGTGTTGAACAGGTGCTTAGAACTAAGCCCAGCAAGGACCAGTTTGGACACTCTGAAGGTCACCTTAGTTTTTTCTAGTGTAATGCTAACACGAGTGCTCGTCCTGCCTTGTGTGGGTCAGTGCAGAACATGAGATGTATTTTAGTGAAACTTCTCAGGTGAATGAATCTGGCGAGCAGAAAACAACCTCTGAATGCATTAAGGGTTTCATTTTCTTAACCTGCTTTTTTTTTTTTTTCATTCCAAACTCATCTTTCACTTGGCTTTGCAGCAGGGAGCTCCACATCAAAGTGGAGCTACTCATTGTACTTCCATGCCTGTCATCAGCAGGACTCACCTATGTCGTGTTGTACCTCAGGGTCTCATGTTTTGAGATCAAACTTTGCCGTATTTCTGTAACTTCAGACTGGGATTTGACTCTAATTTTTCTTGCTGCTTAAAGGCCAAACCTTTGTCCTATTGCTCAGTGGCAGCAGAGGGCAGGTGGGGAGCACTGAATGCTACAGCTCATCCACAACCCCAACCCCAGGGTGGGGAGGTGCACAGGGACCCTTACCTTGTCACGCTGGTGTACCCTGTCCCTGCTAGTTCCCAATACAAACCAGTTAAGCAATATACAATTGGTTATGGCTATTATTTAGCTGTGCTCACCTAACAGTCACTGTTATCAGCACGTAGAAACAACTCCAGCAAAGTAAACGTATAGGAAACCACTAGAACTATTGACTACCAGCACCTCCAACCCAATCTCTGTGCTCTAACAGTTAATTCTCCTTTTCTAAAGCAATGACATTCCCCCTTTTGTGTTTGCCAGGGTGTAACTGAGCTGATTTTATTCTCATAGGCTATGCAGCCCCATTTCCCATCCTGGCACATCAATTAGTGATGCTGGAGCCCACCTAAGAGGTGTCAGGAAACATTTCATTTCCACTGGGTCATCACTAGGAATTACTTTTCTTACTCAGATCCATTAGTTGGGGAGGGGGAGGTGGAGGAAAGGAGACCAAAACCCCATTAAATTAGAGCACTAACCAAATCATAGGTCTTTTAGCAAATGCTAAAGGAAGGAAAGAGCCAGCTTTTGTCTCCCCGAGTTCCCTCAGGGCTCCTGAACTTTCACTTAGTTTGATGAACGTCCCACAATGGGCATTTTATCTTATTATGAGTCTGGGAGTTGGGGCTTTGCTTTGGAGGGTCAGGTCAGCTGCTGGGTATGGGGTGACAGGGAAAGGGCACTGCAGCCCCTGCCTGGGGCCCCCTGCCCAGAGGATGCAGCTGCTGCAGCCCCTTTGAGCCACGTAAGAACCACCCACATCTCCCCCTTATTGAGCTCATACAGAGACTGCAGAGGAGCAGCTTAGAGCTTCACCTTATGCAAGATGAGAGCAAGATGCTCTGTTGGTCCGGGGGCACATGAGAAACACTCATGGCTTGGGGGTCAGCAAGGTGGGTCCCTGGAGCACAGGACAGTGCCCCAGTCCCCTCTGTAGCATTTCTGCTGCAGTATTCGGTCCTGGTCAGTCATCTACCTATCTCTGGAGTAGACAGTGGCTATGCACCAGTTACTCTCTTGTACTGGTTGCTCTGTGGACCACCTGATTCTCCAACTTGCATTTTTTTGGCTGATCCATGTACCATGACCCTTCTACCTCAACAGCAAAGCCAGGAGCTGTTGCTGCTGCACATACCTTCATTCAGCAAGGCTGGTGACTCCTCCACTATGGTTTCTCCTTCTCCCACCTGGGTCCGTGCACGCAGGAAGAAGCGATAGCGCGAGATGGGGTCTGTCCTCTGCAGGGTGAACCTTGTCTGATTGGGAGAGAAGGTCTCTACCAGGGTTCGGCCCGTTTTGGATCCGTTAACTGAGGAGGAAAGGCAGGTCATGGTGGCTTCAGCCTGGGTTCAGAAAGATGCTACACCTTATCACCATGTCCCCAGGACCAGACCTGCAGTTGGTATGGGGCCACATGTGCTCTGAGCTATAGCTGCTGTTAAATACACCTCGTCTAGGGCAGCTGGTGACCTCCTGGCCAGGGGACCTGCTAGGGGGACATCCATGGTTGTACAGGTGGTCAAGGAAGGGCATAGCACAAGTGCCAGGGGCTCAGAGAAGGATGCAGTGCCCAGGGCATTGTGCTGGGCTCTGCACTCGGGGCAGCATCTCTTACACAGCCACGAGCTGCACAGAAAGTGCTCAGACTGCACTTAAAGGGATTTCTAAATCGGAGATCAAACTCATTTCCCTTCAATGGTCACATCTGGAGAATGCTGAGCACCCACAACCCTCCCTGGTTAACTGCAGCTTCCCAGCACCACTCTAGGACTCCTCTCCAACACCAGCATCTCATTGTGTGATGAAAGCCCCCAGTTCCTTATGGAGAGCTGTCTGTGCTAGGTCAGGAGGTAATTAGCAGCAAGGAAAATATTTAAGGACTTAATTAGTATCACTAAGAAGCCAACATGTGGGACGTACAGGCTTGATATCTAAGGTTGTATCCTGTGAGGACTCCATTGGGATGCTCTGGGTGATCCCACTCCAGATTGATGCTTTCCAGATTTGGCTGTCGGATTCTTAAATACCTGGGGGAGCTGGGCACTTGGGAGGAGGATGGGAGCAGGGAGGAGAGGGAAAGGAGAGAAAACACACAAGATAACATACCTTACAATACTGTATACATTGCAGGCTGACTGATACGCTCAGGACACTCATAAATACACACACATGCAGATAAAACACACACGCTAAAGGTCAGAAACAAGAATCTGTGTCAGAAACCACCACCAGCCCAGGGTTTTCAGCAGCAGGGAGCAGAAACCAGAGTCTGACTGCATGCAACCCCAGCCCCAGCCACTCGCTGGGTACCACCACCCTCCAGCACTGCAAGAGATGCTGCAGCCACGAAGCGGAGCTGGGACACAGCTCAGGTCCCACTTCTGTGTGTTGGACACATACTTTACTCATCTTGTTTACAGCCCCCACCCAGCCCAACATTTACATCTCATCTATTTATCTGTTGGAATGGTGAGACATAGTATAGCAGCTTCTCTTACTGCAAAGCATCTTTGTGTTGTTAATGCCTAGAGCCCTGTATCAGGGAGCTGGTGCACAAACACAGTGGTCCTTACCCTGAGGAATGGCTGCTTTATGACTGCTTATTCAAAGCTAGTGGAGGAAGGAAAGCATTATACATTCTTGAATTAAATTATTCTCCTGGCTTACTAACAATTGCAGTGTCTTGGCTGGGGAAAGCACTTGGCTCTCTGAGCTGAGAGATGAGCGGTTTATTTTTTTTTAAACAGGAGACATTTTGCAGAATACCATTCCATCTCCTAAACATCAATACATAGAGTCAATAAAATCGCTTAGTGGTGTAGGAAAAAAACAAATCAGCAGTTTACTTATGACAAGAGTATAATCTGCTGTAATTGTTTCCATCAATGCCACCCACGTATGCACAGAGCTACCCCAAATGCCCACAGCTACCCCAAATGCCCACAGCTACCCCATAATGCTCACAGCTACCCAAATGCTCACAGCTACCCCAAATGCTCACAGCTACCCCGTAATGCTCACAGCTACCCCGTAATGCTCACAGCTACCCCATAATGCTCCACACCTCCAGCACACAGGGAAGCAGTTAAATCAAAAATGCACCTGGCTGCAAATCCTCCCTGCTGGAAAAGAGTCCTTTCTTTCTAAACAAGCTAAATTATGGCTGGTCAATTGAAAATCCTTAGACAATGGTGACAGCATCCAAGGAAATGTTAAGGAAGAAAGAGAGAGGACTGTGAGATGCTGTTCTTGTGCAGTGGGAGGAAGAAGAATAGAAAGAGGAAGACCCCGTAGTAGCTCATAGTTGTTTCCAGCCTCTACTATTTTCTCTTCTTGCATTTTTTGTAACATACTGTGCCAAAACCATCTGTGCTACAGGGAGATTCATTGCCAGCCACTGAAAGTGCAGCTCCAACAAAAAGTTATTGGCGTGTCTATAAATAGCTCCTGTGACAGCAAGGAAATTAAAATCTCAAGTTCACCCTTGACACAAGCTCTTTAAACAGAAGAACGAGGCGCTCTTGCCTCAAAAGCCCGGCAGGGGTATTGGTGACATCCTTTCAGAACAGAAGGGCTCAGGTCTGGCAAAGATTTTACTGCCTTTTACTGAGCAAGAGGAATATATTCACTCACATTTCACCGCCCTGCAGCGCGGGGAGGTGCGGTGACATTTGCAGGTCAGGCAGCAAATCAAGGGCATGGTGCTGTGCCTCTGAGGAGGCTTCACAACCATTTCTCTTGTTCAGGCTAAGAGCTACTTGCTGATGCATTCAAAGCACCCAAAGGGGATTTTTTTTAGCTTGTGGAGAGGTGCCAGGAGTTGGCTCTAGGTGTGGCTGCAGAGATGTCACCTGTGCCACAGGACAGTGATGCTGCCCAGGAGATGCTGCCCAGGCTCAGCTTGAAATTATTCCTTGGACATCTCCCCAGTGGAACCACCCATATTTCTTCCAGCACGAGGGATGGGCCCCCCTGGGAACATACCTCCTTCTGGTGTGGGGAACTCCTTCACTTCACTGCGTGGCCCATCTCCTCGCCCGTTGGTTACAACCATTTCAAGCTTGTAGTTGCTGTAAGGAAACAGCCGGGACACTATGCCCCGGTTTCGGTCTCCAGGAAAACTCACAAACTGCCGTTTTTTGGAGACCCACAGGTTCTTCAGCAAACTACTGTCTCTCCAGAAATAGGCCTTCAAGAAACATGCATGGCAAGTGAAGCTTTTCCCATTTGAGTGGTTTTTTTCATTAACAAAGCACAGCAAAACTTTGCTTTTCCAATGAGCAGCTCTCGGCTGCAGGAGCGTTTGAAAACCAGTAATGAAGCTCCACATCCCCCCAGCGAGTCAGGTCAGGGGTGTGAGGGATGGAAGAGGCTGAGCAGGGGGTTAAAGTGCTTACCAAAGGGCACGGAGCAAAACCAGGTTAAGTTCAGACTACAAAGAGCTGTTTCTGGCTCCTGAGCACTAAGCATCAAGTAACTCTCCCTCCCTACCCGGATTAGTACCATAGCGATGCACAAGGAAAGGTGGGACGTGTCCAGGCACAAAGGAAAGTCTGGACTTGGAAAGTCTCCCATTTGAAGCCCCAACTGTAAATCTTATTTCATGCAGAAATAAGATTCATTCAGAAAATAGCCCAGAATGACAGAGCAGAGAAAAATGAAAGCAGCACGCACGGAGCTTGCTTCGAGCCCAGCCCATTATTGGATTTGAAATGGTCTGAGTTTGCAGGACACGGCTGAAGCTCTGATAGAAGGGGCTCTGCCCAGACCTTGGCTTGTTTTAAGAGCATCTGTCCTCTGTACAGGAGCACTGGTGTTTTACCTTAGCAGCAAATAAACCAACAGGATCCATGCTGTCTTTAGTTGCCAGTTAGTATGAACCGCTGGGTTTAGGCTTTGCAGGGGTTGGTGTTTGTTAAGAGGTGATGTAGGTACTTTGGGGATGACACAAAAACCAGCCTGTTTGTACCTATTTGAGGTCATTCCCACCAGAGCCAGGAGACACCTTGCGAGTGTCTCACCCCGAGTCCCTCTCTGGGTGCACCAGGGCTTTGTCTGAGCACCCCAGACCTTGCAGCCAGGCACAGGGAAGGGCCAGCCCAGCACCGAGCCCTGGAGGAGCAACGGGAGATGTCCCCAGCCCCATCCAGGCACCACAAAGAGCAAACCAAGGCCCTTTGTATCTGGTGCCTCTCCAGAGCTGTGAGCTCAGCCCCTGTGGTCTGCACCCAGCTGTGGCATGAGGGTCCTGATGGCCAGAGGAGAGTTTTCTGTCATCCCCGTCACAGGCAGCTCCATCCCTGGGGCCACCTCGGCTGGTGAGAAGGTTAGCTATATTAATAGTCAGTGCCAGAGAGGTTTGGTTGTGCTCACTCTGTACTCCTTGAGCTGTCCCTGGATGGTGTCCAGGTGCACCCGGGTCCAGGTCAGAGCAATGGCAGTGCTGTTTAAAACTCTTATCCTAACATCTGTAGGTGCAGCCTTGGGATCTGAGCGGTCAGGGACAAAGCAGAGTGGACGTTAGGCACCTGGTGGTACCCCAGAGGCCAGACAGATGGACAGACACCCCTCCTGCCCCCCCCTCACCCTGCTCCCATTGCAGCATTGCGGGGCTGCTGCAAACTGGGGGAGCAGCATTTTCATGGGGATAATCCTCTCCTTTTCTCCCTCCTTAAATTAAGTTTCTGAGGATTTCCAAGCTTGGTCATATCAACCAGGAGCAACAGCCCAGCTCCCAGCTCCCTGGCTGTCCTTGTTTGTGGTGAGCAGACCCTACAAATACACAGCAAAGCATCACGTACCAGCTGGAGAGCCTTAAAGAAAGAAAAGCTGAACCAATGGTGTTGCAAACAGGAGCCCAAGCTGGGGCCTTACCAGAGTTGCACAAGGATCCAGTCCAGGATGAACCAAGGCCCTTTTGGCCATTTGTAGCACTCCTCATCCGAGATGAACTCGGTGCTCCACAGATGTCAGGGGCAAAAAAACTGTAATGTGGTTTATTGGGGTACAGCCAGAGCTCATCTTAAATGAAATCTCACTGTGTTCCCCACTCAAGGTGTTCTCTGGGTCTTCCAGAGTGATTTACAGTGACCTGGGCCATGCAGGTGGGTGCAGGCAAAGCCCAGGACAGAATCCAATGGCCAAACCTCTTTCTTCCAGTGCCTGGAACTGGATATTTGTGCCAAATCAAGCAGTGCTATGAACACATCCTGGGCACAGGTGCCAACCCACTGACCTTGGGTGGGATCCTGTCCCGAAACACTCACGATCTCTGGCTGAGAAGATACTCACAATCTTCCCCTGAGTAGCCGATGTAGGTGTCAGGCTCTGGAGCTCTACCAAAGTCGTTCTCTGCCTGCACTTTGATCTCGTAGGGCACGTAGATGGGTGTGTTCCACACAACGTGTCTCGGTGCCCTCACCGTCTCGTTGTACCAGCTCCCGCGGGGGTCCCTCCGCCTCCATCTCACGATGTACCTGAGGTTGGGCCCATAAGCTTGAGTTGCATTCAGAGGCTTAACGGACCAAAACGGAAAAAGAAAGTGAGAAGGAGAAAAAGCAACTGGATCTCCTTGCCAGAAAGTTCTGCTCAGCAGCTGGTTTTCATTTCACGCTCCATCAGCAAACCAAAGAGGTCAATACTTTTGTTCCCAGAGACAGACGTACCTAGTCCTTGCCCTCCAGACCCAAGGCAGGACTGAGAACCATATCCTTATATTCTAGTCCATTATCCTTATATTCTAGTCCATTATCCTTATATTCTAGTCCATTGTACAGTCCATTATTATTCTATCTTTATAGTCTAGTCTCCTACTGCAATTTCTATTCTCCTTACAGCTGCTGGCTTATTTGTGGATGACACCTGCTGGTCCATGAGGAGAAGCAAGAGCTGGTCTGCAATCCCTATATACTGCTTAAGGAATCAGGCTGAGCATCCTCCCTAACCTGTATCTGCCATCCAGCACCTTTTCTTTGGCTTACGTAGTTGCAAATTATTTTTTTAATCACAAACCTTCTCCTAGGCACTAACAGTGGCCTCTCTTGTAGATGCAACTCCTGCTTTTAATTTCCTTTATAATCACTAAGGGTGTAGTACTCTGTGTAGTACATCACACATGGCTGGAGACTCTGACATCTCTGTATCTCAGCATCTGGGACCGTAATGGTGAGATGCTGGGTGGCCATCAGGCACCAAGGAACTCACCGTCCAGGTTATCTCCATGTTGTTTTTCTGGGTCCCTGCACCTTGAACTCCCGTCGGGTTAATTTCAGGACCTGAAATTCACATTGCCAAAAAACAAACAAACAAACAAAGAAAAAAAAAGCAGTTTATAATGTTGGAAAACGACCATTTCAGTGGTTAAAAATCTTTTACTGTGCAAACCAAAAGCACTTCCAAGGCAGAAGTTAATGGCCTGATTTTTCCAGAAGTTCCCATTCAGGTTAATGAAACACGGGACTCTCTGCACCCTTGAAAACCAGGCCATTTATTTAGGAGCCTCTTTTATTTTTTTTTCCCCCCAAAATGTCCCAGATCTTTGAAAGACAGCCATTGTGCAGCAACTCCAGGAGCCGAGGCTGACACTTTTGCAATCTGAAAGAAGAAGAGCAATGTCGAAAGCCAACACTAGATGCCAGCAGACACTGCAGAAGTCTCTGCAATGGCTCGGTTAAGAACCGCTGCAAATCTACTGAGCTTCTTGTGAATTCCTCAGGAGTTTTCCCAAGTATTCTACAACGTACAAAGCACTGGGCACGCAAACTGAAGACCCGAGTCTCGGTCGTGGACTGGAGCACACTTTACTCCTGCATCGATCTGGGCTCCTGGCCAGCTCTAGCAGTGGACAATGAATTAGCAATTTTGGAACAAAATGCCTTTTTGCTGGTGGCCAGTTTACACTGGAGTCTGATTTTCCAAGAGACTTCTGAACTTCCTGTGGCCAGAAAGGATGAATGACTTTCTTTAGAAAGCTTCTCTGTAAGGTGAAACCAGGCTTTCCTTCAACACACTCTGCTAGGGTGACCTTTGCATCAATCTTTCCACTTGAGTTCTGTAGAATACCAATCATGGGCTTGAGGATGCAATATATAAAATTACACCCCAGGACATACATGGACCAGTTTGTTCCCTCACCTCTGTCAATCTGTTTTGGTTACAGGAGCTGCGATCGTACACCAAGAGGGGAGAGCCTACATGGAGACTGGTGGCCAGATGCTAAGAACCACAGCAAGACGGACCAGGCAGATGATACTCACGTGCCCCGTTGGTCTGGTATCTCTCAGAGGGCATGCTGGGCAGGCTGCTGCCCACATCATTCACTGCAATCACCCGAAACTGGTAGTTGACATAAGGAGAGAGGTTCAGGACGGCCGAGTTGACGCTCCCGGGGTACCTGGAGTGGTTGTGCCACGTGCCAGGTTGGAACCGGTCCTCCTCAAACTGGACGATGTAGTCTAGGGATGTGGATGGAGAGGTGGGGTTAAGGGCTCAGCGCCCAGGGACAGTTTTGCCCCCTGCCGTGCAGAAGAAAGCAGGAGGGATACAGGGCAGAGGGTCTGGTGGCTGACCTGTGATGGGGCTGTTATTGTCATCGCCAGGAATCCACGTCAGCCGCACGCTTCGCTCGGCCAGGTCTGTCAGCTCCAAGTCACGGGGGCGGTCAGGTCGTTCTGTTGGCCAAGGAACGAGACAAATTAGGCTGGGATTGTCCCAGGAGCTGGGAGTCCCAGTTCCCATCACCTCTCCCAGGAGGGGAAGCCCTGGCCATCTCAGTCCAGACCCATGAGAGGACACGTGCCCTGTGTCACAGTTCATGTCCTGCAGCTCTTGGTGGACCAAGGCAGTATTTTACATACAAAGGTGCTCACATATTAGTTGTGCCCTGCCTTGAAACCCCCACTGGCTCCCTGTGCAACTGATGTGACCTGGTGGTGGAAGTATGACCTAGGGGGCTTAGCAAGGGGATGTACGATCTTACAGTAAACTTCACGAAAAATAAATGCAAACAAATAGAACAGAAAGTACCCAAAGCCTCAGTGAAAATACAAACTTGTTAGAAATGCCCTGGGCACGATTTCTTTATCTTGACACATGGAACCAGCTCGTTCAATAACAGGAGCAGTGATAACTTCTTTCCAGGTAAAGGTCAAGGTATTCAAAGTGATTTTTTTTCCTCCCATCAGGGCTCACCATTTCCAGGTAATGGGTGGAGTGGGTCTTGCACTCAAGACCTGGCACTGTGGGACATGAAATGATGTGGCATGGGACCCTCCTACCCGCAGCCATCTGGATGGGTTTTCAAGGACAACATGGAGAGGACTTGGAAGCATCAGCTCCCAGCTTTTTCAGCCACTACACCTCGATTTGCTGTTGGTATTATTGGCAGGGCAAAACAAAACCAAGTTATAAAATATAATAAACCAGATGAATTAGTGGTGATTACCTTTTGGTAAGTCTCTCAAACGGTTAGCAGGGATGGCTGCAAGGTAAGACATTGGTTGTTAACAGTGTTAGTTTAGTCATTAAGCTTGGGTAGCCAAAGGAGCACCTGGCAAATATAAAGTTACACACAGAGTTACAGATTTGAGAGGGATCCAATCCTTCCTGGGTTGGATCAGAGCAGGTCCATCCCTCCCCAGAGCCCCCCAGGCGTGTTCTGCACACCTTAATTCATACTCCCAGTACGCAGCAAAGGGGAAACATCAGCCTGCTATAGAGTTAATTAGCTATTAGGGGAAAAGGAAGGGAAATAAATCAAGCCCAGTGGGATTATTAGGGATATGGGATTCATGTTGTGCTCCGTAGGGCACTGTCTGTGCCTGCAGCATTGGCAGGCTGGGGCACTGCCATGAATGCAGCCCATCAGCAAGACCCGAGGATTGATAAATCTGAGCTGTGAGATGGGGAATAGGTTTAGGTTTGCCCCTCCCCATATTGGAGAGGTCCCTTGCCCCCAGGGTGTCCGTGTTGCTCGGCAGCCTGACATTCAGCTGAATCCACTGGCACGGTCAGGACTGTTCTTGCAGAGCTTCAACGGCCACATTTGGATATTTTTAGCTGTATGTAATAACTACTCTTTTTTTTTTTCTTGGTCTCAAACACGAGTTTCCTTCGACTCAGATTCAAGGCCATTGTCTGGGTCTGAGATGAGGCAGCACGTCCTTGCCGAGTCCTGCAGCAACGGAACAATTGCTCTGCCAGCACCTCCCTGAGCATCCCTGCTCCAGAGCACCATTCTGTGATCACAGATCACCCTTTCAGTCTGACCTTGAAGTCAGTCTGTTCTATTAAAAATAAAGCACTTAGCTCCACATCAGTAGGTTGGGAGGACAGCTTTACCCAGCACGGTGAGGTACGCTTTAGCCAAGTCCTTGTCCAGCTCCGTGCTGGCCACGCAGGTGTAATCCCCTTGGTCCTTTTCAGCCACACCATATATTGTCAGGCCATCATCTTCTTTCTTCATCCTTAAAGGGATGAAAACAACAATGACACAACTGTGCCTAAGCACATTAGGACTGAAGTCTAACCATCCTCTGATAAAATCCATATAAAAGCCCACACAGAACTGGAGTACGTCTCTGGCCTGAAGATTTTATTAACTAAGGATGTGTCGAGCTATTCTTGGAGACCTCATTTCCTAAGGAATCAGCAAATGTGCTCTGGTATATATCTGGAATAATCACAGTTTTAGTAGAACAGTCTGACCTCAGACTGGCTCATATCCCGTGATCAGATCTCACTTCACGAGAAGGGAAAGGAAATTACAGCTCTCCTGCTCACAGCAGAGAAACTTTAATTTAGAAGCAGCTTGTTAATAAGCCACTCATTTTATCAAGATGTCCTAAAATATCTGTAAATAAAACCTATAGTCAAGGTCTTGATTTCCTGATAAGTCAATTATAACTGCTAGGCAGTGTCTGTTGGAAGGAGCTGGCAACATTAAAGGTGTTAAGAACAGCAAATATGGCCTAGATGGGAACTCTACATTTGTCCATATTATCCCTGGTGACTCTTGAAACGTTCTGTAAAAAGTCCAACAACCCTAGGAGAGGAACCCATGAAGCTGCTGAGGACAGACCTGCTCCCAAGGTACAGGGGTGCATCATCCTTCAGCCAGGTGACCGTGAGCTTCAGCGTTGGGTCGTGCTTCACCCGGCAGTGGAGGCGAGGCATGGAGCCCCTCTTCACCACCTGATCTTCTGGTCCTCTCACAATCCTGGTTGGGTCTGCACAAGGTCAGAAAGAAGACGTTAGGCACCAAAATGTTGGGTCTTAGCTCAGGAACTCGGGTGGTGTTTGGAACAGACAAGTGTGCCCATCAAGTGTTTGTTGAGCTCGCTGTAGTGAGCTGCCTCTGATACAAATGCTTGCAAATAAATTAATTTAACAAGCCATTAATTCATGCTGACCCTTTAAAAACTACCCAGCTCTCTGAGTCAGCAATCAGTTTTGCTGAGCAGGAAAAGCCCCGGTGGAAACTTGGTTCAGAAAATGTTTTATTGCCATCTTCTAACCCTGATGTACACTTTGTATTTCTTTTTGCAATGCTTATGGCATCTCCCAGCTCAACATCCACACCAAGCCCTGGTACAGCTTCACTATATCCACAGACTTGGGGTTTTTTCCACATTAAATAGGAATCTTTGCCCTTTTCTGAATTCCAGCTCCGAATCCCGCAGTGCCTGTCCTGCTGTCAGACTGCTGGAGCACACAACCAACTCTCCCTTAACATAAATTATTATTTCTGCTGCAAGTTCCAAAAGATCCAAGAGACTGTTTTGACCTGGAGCCCTTTGTGCCCCTACCTTTGACCTCCAGGCGGACCTGGGCCTCCGCTTTACCCAGGATGTTGGTCGCGACGCAGGTGTAGATGCCCTGGTCCTCCTTCCGAGCCATGTTCATCTCCAAGCTCCCGTTCTCATGTGCCTTGTAGTTTCCTCCATCCAGTGTGTTCCCCTGGCCATTCTTAAACCTCACAACACCACAAAGTGCTATTGTAAAGGAAGGAAGAGCAGGAACCCCCCCCTTCCCACCCCTGCAGACTGGCAGGGGACGTGCTGCAGCTCTTACCATCTCAGGGTGGGGATTGGGGAGCCGAAGAAGGGGCAGTCGAGTCGGGTCCTGTTGTTTTGGATCACCTTGATGAGCTGATTGCGGGGGGCCAGTATCCGTGGAGGCACATCTGCAAATAGCAACAATCACCATTGAGATTTCTGAATCACCAATCGGCCATTGAGAAAGAAACCAGTTTCCAGACCACTGTTCCCCTTCCAGCCTTTCCATTCACCCTCCCCTTCTCATGTTCACTCTTCCTTGTTGGCACTTTCAAGACACAGTAGAGCTTCTCCATTCCCTCTCATCTCTCCTTCCCTTTCTAGCCTTGCTACATCAATCAGTGTACATCTTAACACCAAGAGGACTTGCTCAGGTCCATGGCGATGGACTTCTGCTCCAAAGCCTGGCTGCAGAGGTCATGTACCTTTGTGTGTTAGCCTCAGAGCAGCAAAGAGGAAAGCAAATAGAGAACTTCTGCAGGGAAAACTTGAGTATAGTGTGGTCATCTTCTACCAGGACTTACCCAGGACACTGACGAAGGCGTTGGCGAGAAGGTAGCCGTGCTCGTTGGACGCGTTGCATTGGTACACGGCACTGCTGCCAATCTGGGTATCTCGAAATACAATGGTGTCTCCAGCCACTTCTCGGCTTGGGTTGAGGGGAGAAGCTTCAAAACAGAGAGCACTCTTCAAATTAAATTTTAAATTAAAATTCACAAGACTCTCAGTATCATTATCTCAGTCTCATCCCAGATAAAACCAGACGATGGTACATGACCTCCCCAGCCTACAAACTTAGTGTCATCGAATGTTTTGGGTTGGAAGGGACCTTAAAGATCATCTCGTTCCAACCCCCCTGCCATGGGCAGGGACACCTCCCACTAGTCAAAGGCACAGTTCAACTGGCCTCATCTCAGACAAGCAGTTGGTTGATGTGCTGCGATGCCAGAGCCCATGCACGCTGCTCCATGGGGTGCCTGGCACCCCGACAGCAGCTCTGGCTCTCATGGTCAGCCACCAGATCCTTGGCTAGGTTTTTGGTAAAGGAGGTACAGATTATTCTTTGCTTACCTTCTATAGGCTCACCATTCACCAGCCACTGTATCGCGGGCTTGGGGTTCCCGTTGGCTCGACACACCAGCCTGCCATCCTCACCAGGGGCCAGGATGAGGTTCTGGGGTTCATCCAACCAGTATGGAGCAGCTTGAAAATACACCAATGCACCAGTTACAAACGCAGCAGCACTACCTCATCCTAAATCCCCTCCCTGCCTGCACACCACTGAACTAAGACATGAAAACATTGTCCTCCCAAGTGGGATCCCCCAGGGGCAGTGAGGGTGGAGCATCCTCTGCCCCCCTCTTTGGCCGTGATCCTCCTGTTTTACACAAAACCACAATCATTTATATCAGTGAAGCTCTACTGTGTTACACCAGCTGAGACCACATCTCACACTGCTTTCAGGTCAAGCAGCAAGTAGGGCTGGATACAGCACAGAGGTAGCCCCCGCAGAATGCCCCTGCTCCCTCCTTCAACAAATTAGAGCATCCCTTCCCATGCTCCCCATCCCATCCCATCCCATCCCATCC
>VZRW01003747.1:121195-163303 GCA_013398125.1 Aegotheles bennettii | reverse complement strand
CATCCCATCCCATCCCTTCCCACACTTCACATCTCATCCCTTCCCATGCTTCCCATTCCATCCCTTCCCATCCCCTCCCCAGCTTCTGGTTGTGAAGGTAAGAGATGGCAAGGTAAAGATGACGTACCCTTCACTCTCACCGAGATTGTGTGGCGGATGCTGCCCATCTTGTTTGATGCCAAGCAGAAATACTCCCCGGAGTCTTCCTCGGAGACGTTGGAGATACGAAGGGCCTTGTTAAAGTTTTCCAGCTTGGTTTTGCCTGCTGGGAGCTCTCCTCCTTTCTTGTACCACGCAATGTCTGGTGCTGGTCTAAGGAGAGGGGAGGAGATCAATGCTTTTGCAAGACAAGAAAGTTACTCCTGAGAAAACTCGGAACCATGCACACCCAGGCAAAAGGACTGACCCAGCTGCTGGGCCACCCTCCATCCTATCACAGCCCCTAAACCAGGACCCCGAGCACCAGGGGGACAGGAGCAGGGTCCATCTCACGCCTTGTGCCTGGGGATGTGCCTCAAGGACCACAAATGTCCTCACGCACACTTTACACAGTGTGTTAAGGAGCACCCAGGAGATCTTCCAAATAAATGTAAGGGTGAGTTGGTGAGGAATTATCCTTGGACAACTACCTAAAAGGAGGTTGTAGTGAGGCTGGTATTGGTCTCTTCTCCCATATTGCTGATGGCAGGACAAGAGGAAATGGCCTCAAGTTCCGTCAGGGGAAGTTTAGGTTGGATATTGGGAAGAAGTTCTTTACTGAGAGGGTGGTTGGGCACTGGAATGGGCTGCCCAGGGAGGTGGTGGAGTCACCGTCCCTGGCGGTGTTCAAAAAACAGGTTGCTGAGGCACTGGAGGCCATGGTCTGATGGGCTAATGGTCAGGAATATGATGGGATAAAGGTTGGACTTGATGACCCTGGAGGTCCCTTCCAACCGTACTGATTCTATTCTATGGACAGCAAATATCCGAAGATGCCCCCTTCTCTGAACAGTGCTGCAAAGCTCAGCTCTCCCGTTCACTCCATACTTTTGTCCTTCACACAGGTTATTGTTAGTACCAGTTAAAAGGAAAGGAGCGATCCCTTTTCCTTGCCAGAGGCATTTCCACTGGGGATGCACCCCTTCTCTCCCAGCCCATCCCATGGGGGACCCCCCTCTCAGTGGTACGTACACTCCTGAAGCGATGCACTCCAGCAGGAGGTCCACCCCTCTGAGCACCATCTGACTGCTGGATGTCCCGTAGGGATACATGAAGCTGGGAGTCGTCTCCGTAATCCCTCGGGCTGAAATCAGAAGGAGAGAAAAAAAAAAACAAGAGACACAAAACAAAGTGCTTTTAAATTCTCCTTTGCTGCAGCAACAGGGAGGGCACTTCAGAGCCACACGGTGTTTGCAGTTGGGTTCCCAACCAAGCCTGGGATACTGAACTCACCCAGGAACGTACCTGGAAAGTAGAGAAGGGCTCAAGGTAATTTTTAAAGTTAAATAAAATGGGTAGAGAGAGGATGCTTGGGAGGCGAGGAGGTAAAGAAGCAGGAGAGGATGGGCAGAGGGAGCTGAGCCATGGGGAAAAAGCCTCATGCTGTCAGCTCCAGTCGGGGCAGTGCCTCTCCTGCCCACCCCTGCCTCTGGCACAGAGAGATGGGCTGAAATCAGATGAGACTTGGAAATACGGATGGACAGAACATGTAATGAAGGACAGAAAGAACAAACGGACACAGGAAGGGTTTGCTCAAACAACTGAGCTGCTTTGCCACAGAGATCTCCGAAATGCAGAGGATCCCAGTGCTGGCTGGGGCTCTGGCAGCACCAAGGTTTCCCACCCTTCCTGGGAGCTGCAGGGCCTGGAAGGACAGTGTCCTTTGGAAAGGAACAACTTGGCGACCAGAATGACAAATTTGAGGACTGGACAGGAAAGTTTAACAGGAGAAAACCAGAGGAAGACACAAGAGAACCCTACACACACAGTGAAAGTCCTGTAGGGAACAACGTGAATTATCAATGGAATAAATTCCATTAATAAGTGGAATTATTAAACTGGATCAGTGAGGACAAAACAGGATGAGATGGGCTTGAAAGCAGCAGTAGCAGAGATGGAGGTTATGGGATGAGGAAAGGGGACAGAAGGGGCAGGGTTGGCACAGGGTCACTGCAAATACCAAAGCAATCTGTGGGGAGAGCTTGGATCTTGGGGTGCAGAGGAAGCCCTCTCCTGCTGTCCCCAAAGCTCAGCGAGCAGGAAGCAGCCTGGGGTGCCTGGTGCTGTGGGGCTTTGGGGATGCCCACGTCTATTTGGGAAGCCTGAGCTCTGGTAGGAGGAGGGGAGAGAGGGCAGGGGCTGCTCAGGGTGTTCCCATCAACCTGTCATAGGGAAAGCCTGGGACCAGGCTGAGACAACCCCAACCCCAGGAGTTAAACCGTGCCTTGAAATGGCTCCACATCACCAGAGCATGGCCACACACACACATCCATCCCCACTCCCACACCCCCACAGGGCTCCGTCCCCACCTCCTCGCCAGCCAGTTAGTCAATTATTTGATTAATGGATTATCAGGGTAGGCAAATCTTGATCTTATCCTGAAGGGCCACTTCTCTGGGCAGGCACATGCTGCTGTTTGCTTGCCTGCTGCTGGAGAGAGAGGACCTTGCCTTGGTTCAAAGCACCAGCCCAGTGGCTGGATTTAAAGTCAGCGTTCATCAACAACTCCCATAGCTCTGGACAGACTCATGAACTTCTTCTCGTGTGATCAGGAGAGTGGGATATTGTTTTATAAGTCAATATTGGCTTTAATTAGCCAACGGGCTGTAAGCTTCACTCCCACAATGAACCCAGGAGCCCAGGGCATGACTGGAAGAGGTAAGCAGCAGTGCAAGCCAAATTTTACGAGCCATTTATTAATGATGAAAATTAAAAATAAGGGAGATAAATTAGTATCCTATCCACTTGTTTGATAAACCAAACAACACTGCCTAGCTGATAAGCTTTTTGCCTTAGTACAGTGGATCTTGGATAATACCTATATAATAAATATTATTATATACCAATATACTAATAAATATTTTGCTGTTTATAATAGGGAGCAGCCAGAAATTCTCTCAGGCAGAGGTACTGCTCCAGCTCTGAACTCACAGCAGCTACAGCTGGAAGCTGTCAGACAAATAGTAACTCACTCATCTCTTTGGATAGAACAGAGCTGGAGAAATAAATCCCATGGCTATTTATTTCTGCTCAAAAATAGCCTCTGCTTCCAATAAATTGCTGCTGTTTTCCCTACCCATATGGAACTGGACCCATTCAGCTGTGAATGGGACATCCCAGAAACTGCCACTTCTCACCCTGGAGCAGCCAAGTGCCCCCTCCCCACAGTCCTGACCTGATGGCATTTAAAATTTGTACATCAGCTCGCATTCCTACTCAGAGACGATAACAGGAATATGTGCATCCAGACACATCCCATCTGTTCACCTCCTGCACAGCCAGCCAGCTTTAGAACATCCATCCCGCGGGTTTGCCAGAGTAAAATCACATTAAAAGAAAGAAAAAGGAATAAAGCAGACTTTCATTTCCATTTTTTAAAAAAAGGTGAGAAACGACTGCTAATAAAATAGTCAATTAATCCTTTTAGATAATTTTTCCTTATAATTGCAGGCATTTTGTCTGGGCAATTAAGCTTTGCAGCAAGGCAATCATTGCACCCGCTGTGGGAGAAGGGCTTGGCTGCATCTCCCATGATTAGGTGCAGTCTGGGACAAGTGTCCCACGAACCACTCGTGCCCCACGTCTGTGCCAGCAGGTCCCATGTCCCTGAGATGAGCTCAGGTATATCCATTGCAGGTGGGCAGGGAAGGGGACTCACAGCCTCCTGCATCCCCATCCCACCCCATCTCATCCTGCTCCCCTGCAAGCTCTGCTGAGCCCTTTGCTGGAGCTGAGCCCACACCATAGGTGATTTGAATCCACTGGACCCATAAAATGTTCCAGGGGACATTAAGTGCAGATAGCCCCTAGAGAGCACACAGCCCCTATAGCACACACAGCAGGCAGCTCCTCCTATGCACCTATGAATAGGAATCTGGAGAAGTCTATGAGACTGTGCAGATGAGATCTCATTCCCCTGACCGAGTGACTCCCAGGCATCCCTTTGCCCTGAACACACACGTGCAGTGGGAGATCAAGAAGCCCACAGCCACCACAGGGATTTGCCCTCCTGCAGTGGTGAGGGCTGTGAGCACAGAAGTAGTGCCCAGCCAGCATTCAATTTGAAATGCAAACATCATTTATTGTGCCGAGGTGCAAGATCTATTCACAGGAGAGCTCACCACTGGTTCTCTCTTTGCTCCCTGGCCCCGTGTGCCTCTCGTTGAGGTGTGCTGCAGCTGATGCAGTCCCCACTGGAGCTAATTTTGCTGGCAATCCCCTCTCAGAGCCATTTCACAAATCTTTTCAGGCCTGACCGCTGCCACCAGACCTCCCTCTGAGGTCTGTTCTTCTGCTGAGCCTTCCCCAGCTCTCCAGCATCCTTTGAAACCTCCCTCTCCTGGCTGCTGGTGAGATGCCACCACCTCGCAGGGAAGGGATGCCCGGGCTGCCTACTGGCATGAGAGGGCTCTTGCTGAGGATACTGGTTCAGTGTCCTCGCCTGACACATCCTCCTCTTCTCACACCCCAACCCTCTCTGCTCTTAGCTAGCAGAAGCACTCCTTGTCTCCAAAAGTCCCCGTGGAAGGAGAAAACATGCCCTGGGTGGCACAAGGCAAGCTGTGGCTCCGGGTGGGATTTCACCATAGGGCATCACTGGGGCTGTGCCCATCCTGCTGCCACACATCCTGGCACCTGTGAGCAGCAAAAGGGGCAGAAAGCAAATCCTGCCCACCACAGCCCCTGGCCTCAGGGCAATCAGACTCTGTGGTGGCCTTTGGTGAGGTGTTTGCATCCCTGGTCGTGCCTGTGCTCTCAGCATCGCCCACAAATGGCTCCATCTCCCTGCTCCTGCCCACGTTATCCCTCGTGTCCTTGACTCTTCCAATCCATCCTGAGGGCAGCACCCCGGGGAGCTGCATGGTTTTGTGTCTGAAGCATAATTTATGAGTTTGGGATGGGCTTCTCCCACTGGGGGGGATCTGCCTGCCCAGACCAAGGGCGAGAGCCTCGCAAAGGCGTGTGACACCTCTACAACCTCAGCACCAGGAGACAAAGCCCCCAGCTCTGCAGAAAACCAAACACTCCTTTTTCTCCCCCTTTCTTTTTTCCTCCTCCCAGTCACTGCCCGTGTTTGGTTGCAAATACAATAGATGCTCTTTCTGCAGGCAGAGAGAAGAGGGACAGAGGGTCTTATCTTTAAATCATGAGCTGTTGCTGAGGACCTCTCCAAGCCACCTCTTGGTGAGGAACCAAGCTGGACTCGCTCAGCCACGCCGACCTCTTCACGTGGGCCACATCCTATTCACCCAAGCTCCTCTCAAGCTGAGCACACCCGGGTTAATTAGCTGAAAACTCCACAATATTAAACTGTGATGATTTTGAGGGGTTTTTGTCGCCCTCTGGCTCTTCCATCGCACCCAGTTGGGGCGATAACCCATGGATGGGGAGACGGGGGGTGCACGGGCACAGAGGATGCTGCGGACGCGGCGGTCGCTGCCCCGTTAGCGCAGGGGGGGTGAGTGGGGTTAGGCACAAAGGGGTTAAATGGTGAAGGTCTCCAGAAGCCAGCGTTGACTCACCACTGTACATGGCAGTGTGATTTCGCAAAGACGTTTCGTTATGGGGTTTCTCTGCAATAAACAAAAGACCATGAGCGTACCGAGTGCCACAAAGCAGGCAGGGGTGGGGGGACAGGCAGAGCAGGGGGGACAGAAAACAAAATAACAGCCCAAAACACAAGAGCAATGCGGAGAGGCAACAGCAGGGGTACAAAAGCACTCTGAGCACAGCTGAATTCCAGGACAAACAGCGTAACACAGTGATACGGGAGAGGAAAAGAGGACTGATTTCCTCCTACAAGGTGAGAAGACAAATAAATGTATGAAAATTGTACCACAAACATTTCCCTGAAGTGTTTTTCTTTTCTGTATAAAGGCATTTCTATCTTTGAAAAATAAAAAAATCAGTTTAATTTGGAAAAGAAAATGTTTTAACTATGAGGGAAATGTATTCCTACTCCTTTTCTCCTGGCATAAAGCACAGGTTGGACCCAGCTCGGCAGCAGCGTACTGGTGCAGAAAGGCATGGCGAAGATGAACAAATAAAAATAATAACAATAATTAGGCTCTAAAAACATAATCTGCTGTAAAATCCCTTTTAATTACAAGGTAATTAAAGCAGATTGTGTTACATGCAAAACACCAGCTCTCCAATAACACTCTGCTCTCGTTTATTGACACCCCCTGCCAGCCATCACCCACGCTCCGAGAGGAAAGCTGATTGCCCCGGCTCTGCGAGGGGGGGGGATGCTGGGATGCTGCTGGACCTCCCCTCCTCAGCTCACACCATCACCCAGCCATGGTGCTGGCATGTGAGGATGCCCTGGTTTCCACCAGGACGTGCCACAGCCGTGTCACCACCTCACCTGCCCAACAGATGTGAGAGGTTATGTTGGCTACCCCAGAGTTGTTGCCCTGAGCCATCAGCCACACAGCGGCCTCTGTGCCGGGGGCAGGAGAGCCCAGCAGATACCCAGGGGGTACCAGAACATGGGGACAACCAGAGAAACACTCTGCAGGGGCAGGTGTGGGTGCATCGCTGCCCCAAGCCTGTGCCTTTGTCTCCTCTCACCCCCAAGGGCACTGCAGTCCCACGCAGTGATTTCTCAGCAGCTGGTGAACTTGCTGTTTTAAAGACAGCCAATGCTCAGGCTGAGATGCTTCAACAGTTTGAGACAGAAAAAAGCTCATCTCCTCCAAACACTGTGTGCACAAAGGATTTTTTTGCATCGTAACAGATGAGAAATTAGAGACTTAGTTCTTTAAATTCCATGGGGAGCTCACGGGGTGGGATTTGCATCTGATAACACAGCAGAGGCTTCCAAAGGAGAACTTAAAGAGGGTCCAGTCTAACTGGAAGCCAGTCCCACACAGCCTGGGAGCAAACCCCTGTGGTGGCATCTGAGGGTAGCAGAAGGGGCAGCTCCTATCTGTCTGCACAGAAATCTTCCAGGATTTCTTCCACTTTTTTTATAGAGCTTGACAAATACATCAGGCTGGAGCCTTTTGAGGCTCAAATGGCCCCAGATCTTTGTTTGCCAGAATTTCCCCAGCTCACACTAATTTAGGACTCAGTCCTTCCCTCATAGGTAAATGTTGGCGTTGTTTGGCCAGCTCTGTAAGCAGACAAATAATATTCAGAATGAATTACCTCCACACCTCCCTCACCAGTAGAAAAGAGCCTGTTTATAGTATTTATATTGCTCCTTCTCCACTCACACTTTGCACGGAGGAGAAGCTGTTACAATAAAAGTGCAAACCCCTCCAGGGCCCATCTGCTGCTCACATCACTCTCAGGTCACTTTAATAACATTACTTCTAATTTAAGCTGCTGCAAGATCAAATTAAGCTCCTAATGCTGGGATTGAGGAGCACCTTGTACCTGCTGTGGACAGGATCCTGCTCCCCAAAACACAGCCTCAAGGCTGCCAGCACACACTGCCCCGTGTCCCCAGTCTGACCTTACTGGGAACGGGAGATGGGTGATGACTGGGGCTTGGAGATGCCACTTCTGTGTCAGTTGCTGGTTGTGCCAGTGCTCTGCACACACACACACCCCTCCCAAAAGAGATCCCGTGCTCTGCAGGACCTGCATCAACCCAACAGCTTCATGTGCCCCCTGCCTGCGTCCCCACCAGCCAGCTGGCAGCAAGTGTGTTAGCATCAGGAGCTCCCCTTCCCTCAAGCTGTCTCATTTCTGGAGAAACTGGTGGCTGGATGTGCCCATGGAAAGGCTCTTCACACCCCTGGAGAAAGCCACACACATGTCCCTTCTGTCCCTGAGACGATGCTCTTCACCAGGGTGAAACAGCTCTCTGGCCACCCTGGGCTCCTCAGACCCCAGAGGCTCCAGCCCTCCTGCCAGTGTGTCCCAGAGCCATGGAGCTGAAGAGCAGCTCCTGCTCAGTAGGGAAATGCTGAGCTGTGCCAGGCTGACACACACTTGGTCCCCCTGTGCAGCACCAGCACGGGGGGGGGGGGGGGGTGTTCCCCGCAAACCAAAGCCTGGAGCAAACCAGAGCGGTTTCCAGCTTTTCCAGGGAAAGATCACTGGATGTTATCCATTTCCCTGAGGATGGGAGGAGTGCCCCATCTGTGTTGAAAGGCTTTCCAGTTCATCCCAGACACACAGACATTGTGATACCTGGAAACCCAGACTGGTTTGGGTTGGGAGGGACCTTAAAGCTCACCCAGTGCCACCCCCTGCCATGGGCAGGGACACCTCCCACCAGCCCAGGGTGCTCCAAGCCCCAGCCAACCTGGCCTTCAACACTGCCAGGGAGGGGCAGCCACAGCTCCTCTGGGCAAATAGCAGAGAACCACCTGCACCAAGGTGATGCACCAAGCTACCTCTGGAGCCCCCAACCCATGAAGCTGCAAAGCGCTGAGATGCTGGAGGGGTTTGGGAGTAACCAACCCTCCCTCCCAGGATAGCCCTACCATTCCTCATCCAAACAGGTTCCTGCACTACCCTAAACAAGACAGAGGAGGGGCCTTTGCTCCCTGGTAGGTCTCAGCGCTGTCAAGAACAGAAATAAGGTGTCTGGAAGGAAAACACTGCCCAAGAGAGGCCAGGAAAGACCCATCCTGAGCGATCCCCGTGACACTTACTGGTTTTCACCTTGAGGGTGTAGGGGTTCTTCTGCTGGATGGTGTGGGTGAAGTGGAAGCGTGCGTTGCAGCTGTAGTCGGTCTGGGCATCCTGCAATATGACATTGGAGAAGTACAGGTCCCCATTCTGGCCCTGGGAGACACGCTTGTCCTGGTGGATGGGCTCCATGGCTGCAGGGGAGAACAGACCTTCAGAGAAACCCCAGACCCAGGCCACACGTGGGTGCCTCCAAGCTCTGAACCAGCAGTAATGACCCTGAGCATCTTAAACAAACACTGCAGGTGATGGGAAGGCAGGGTTCAAGGTGGGAAGGGGGTTCCCCCACTCACAGCTGCTCATCCAGAAGATGACAGGAGAGGGCAGGCCCGGCGGTGGGTTGCACTGCAGACTGAGAGGAGCACCTTCATCCACCTCTATCACATCCACCTTCTCCTTGGGCCACAGGGGAGACTCTGCCATAAGGAGCACAGACACCACATGAGGAAGGGAGGGGGTAACTTTGCAGACCTCTTCCCACTGGACCTGGCCTGGTTTTCATGGAGTGGCCTCAATGCAAACTTCATCTCCACATGTGCAAGACTCCCTTAAACCTACACCGAGCGTTTCTCTGGTAGCTACAGCCATAACCCCCGTGCCTGCATCTCCATCCTGTGGCTGGGTGCATCCCAGCATAGGTAATCACAGAATCCTAGGGGTTGGAAGGGACCTCGAGAGATCATCCAGTCCAACCCCCCTGCCAGAGCAGGGATGTAATGGATGAAGGAGGCAGAGATGTTTGAGCACCAGATGCTCTCCAAGGCTCTTCTACAAAATCTCATTCGATGCCAATAGTCCCCGCTTTCCTCAGTCTCCACCACTGCTGTTACTCACTGGAAACCTGGAGGTGGATTTTGCTGGAGAGGGCAGTGCCGTAGTCGTTCCGGGCGAAGCACTGGTACTCGCCCTCGTAGTCCTCTGGCCGGCCCCCGCTGTGGAAGTCGATGACCAACGTCCCCGACCGCCGCCGCATGGACACCCTGGGGTCCTTCGCCACATTGAAGAACTTCCCGTTCCGTGTCCAGGAAAAACTGCAAGGAAGAGGTTGGGTTTGTCACCACGGCCCACATCTACCTGGTGAGATCCTTACCGGTGCTGTGCAGCCACCAGCTGCTGGTCTGAGTGACACAGCTCCACCAACAGATGAGCTCCTCCAGAGCCGGCTCTGACAAGGGCTGGAGATGCACTTACATGGGAATGGGGTTCCCTTTGGCTTCACATTCAATGAAGATGTTATCCCTGGGGTCGACGATGTAGTCCTTCACGGACTGCTTGGTGATGGTGGGGGGCTGAGGCACTGCAAAGCAAACAAGAAGCCATGAGGAAGGTCATGCAAAGAGGGCAAAGCTTCTCCCTGCTGGGATCTCAGCCTGTTTTCCAGGTTGGATGTGCAGTTTGTGGTTTAAAGCCCTTCAACACCTGAGGAAATTGCCACAAGCATTTGTGGGGAGTGCAACCCATCGCTGCTCAGACACCAGCACTGTCCATGCTCCTTTTTGGTACTGGGAAGCCCCTGTTTCCCACTTGGTATCTTGGTCTCATCAAGAAATGTCACAGTTACATCCCCCTGGGCACAGGAGCCCAGCAAACACAGCAGGCTCTGGATCTGGTCCTGAGCTCTGAATTGAAGAGAGCTCAGTCCAAAGGCTGTCCTGGAGCAAAGCTGCTCAGGTCCCAGCTGTTTACCCAGACCTAACGATGCTGCAAAGGTGTCTGCACATGGAGCTGAGCCTGGCACGTGTGCTCGGGCAAGGCAGAGGAGCCTGCTCTCCTCTGAGCTTGGGCATTAGCAATAACAAACCCTGCAGAAACAACATTTGCATCACCAAGGCAGTCAAGTTTCTGCTCCAGGGAAAGCAGCAGAACCTGAGCACTCCTCCCAAGCTGCTCCAGCACCTCCCGTGCCTCTCCCAGCCAGGCCTGGCTGGGCAGAAGTGGCTTGTCCTGGCTCTGGCCAGCCCTGCTGCAGAAGCAGGTGATGCACCCACAGACACCACGTGCCAAAGCAACAGCCCCCACCAGTGCCCTGCTCCAGATGGACCCTTCATGCTCTGGTTTGGCCATGCAGAGGGGACAGACACAGACAGACAGAGGGTGATGGGAACACTTACATTCACTCTGAATATTTGCTGTTATTCCCAAAGTGCAAGCACAATGAAAAAAAAGAAGGAAGGTTAATTGAAGAACAAACCCATATGCATCACAATCACAAACTTGTAGAGTTATTGTAGGGCTGGCAAATACTACACACAAATCATTTTACAACTCAAAGCATGTCCTAATTTACCTACTTACTGTCCACGTAGGAGAAGCTGCTGCTGAGTGGCCCCGTTAGTTGTCAACTGCCTCTGCAGCAGGGGTTTTGGGGGCCAAAAGAAGGTACAGGCATACTCGCACCACTCTCCCGTGGGCATTGGTGGCCCCATGGTCCAGCAGATCACCCACAAGAGTTTGCAATGTTCCTCCCTTCCCTATGGCTGGGCTTACCCTGAGTCCCCCAGCTCCATCCTGCTGAGTCAAGGGCTATTTTGTGCCTGATAATCCCTTAGCTGCCTTGTTTAGGTAATGCTCAAACTCGGAGAAGGTGGCTGGGATATAGGGAGAGATGTACATCCCATGCCCAGGACAGGGGCAGGCAGGATTTTAACCAAACAAGAAAAATTGTTAGGGTTGGGGAAGCAAAAAAACCACGTGGGCAGGCTGAAAAGGAAGAGCAAATAGTGCAGGTGCTCCCACATCCCTCTGCCATGGGAGAATCCTGAGGCTTTGACCATGCATCTGCCCTCTCCTGAGCTGCTTCTGCCCTTAAAACATATGGTCTAGGGAGCAGTTCCTGTTTTGCTGCCCAGAGCCAGGGCCAAGCTGAGGTACCACAGCCACAGCCAGCACACCCAGGGCTCCACAGACCAACAACCCACAGGGCAGAAGTTTCTCCTACCCAGAGCAACCCTGGCACTTCATCCTGGATTTAGACCCCAGCAAAAAGCTGTGGTTTATTCTACCAGGGCGCTGCTCGCTGGAGGATTTCTGTGCTGTCGGAATGGATTCCCTGCAGCCACATGCTGATTATTATTAACAGCCGCTCCAGGAGGAAGCTGGGACACAAAGAAATTATGAAACTGGTTTGCAGAACCATGGCTGAGCAGCTCTCAGTATGGACCCCCCGATCCCAAGTGCATTCAAACAAGTCGTGCGCATCCCATGCACTGGCCTGAGGATGCCCCTTCAGCAGAATCATCAGCCCATGTCCCCCTTGCTCCATATCCTCTGAATAAAACATAAGTCCTGGCTCATAATTAACCAAAAAATCCTGACACAGAGAGAGAAAAATCACATTGCTCTGCAGGACCTGCCCTGGTCCCCACTGTCCTTAGGGACCTGGGTGTCAGCTCATGGCAGCATCTCCCAGGTAAGACAAGCAATGGGCTCACGTCCTCCACAAAAGAGCATCCCAAAGCCTGCCCGTGCTCTGCAGGGACACCAGAAGTGCCGGGATGCTCCACTCAAATCCACAGGCTGAAGACTTGCCAGGACCTGATTTCCTCACCAGCTTGGCTCAGATGTTCTGTCCCAGTTTGGTACGCGGAGCTGAGAAAGACTGACTGAATCAGAGAGGGATTTAGGGGACTTTTTGGAGGGCACGTGGTTTAGAAAGAAAAAAATAGCCCCAAACAAATAAAAGAAAACATCAGGCTGGACCAGGGAAACCTGGGCCACGCACATCTTCACCCTCCCTCCTTAAGCATCTCAGTTTTTGGAGGGTTAAAGCACAACTTACAATCCAAGGGGACCTCGATGCTGCTGACGAGGTGCTGGAGGCAGAGGGCGAGTGCTATCCCTGTGCAGGCGAGGGGGTGTCTCTGCATGACCATCTTGGATGCCTGGGCAGTCCTGGGCTCTCAGTTGTGTCCCCTGGGGCGAGTGGACCAGTGCAGACAGGTCCTCAGCTGCAAAACCAACACAAACCCAGCGGTCACTGAGCTGCTCGCAGCTCCGTTCCCATCATCTTCCCTTTGACAGCTGTGGAGAGAGGGGGTTTCCAACCCAAAAACATTTGTGAGGAGGGATGGGGGTGTGAACAGTGCCAGAAATAATTTCCAGGCTCTGGTGACCCAAGGACAAGCGTGTGATCACTGTTCTCCCAGCCCCTGGGTTGTTCTGCTGGCAGAAAATCAGCCTTATGGGGTTATTTGTGCTCAAAGCCTGGAGAGACCTCTTGGATGGAAGGAGAAGGACCATGCTCTCCCCTGGGACCACCAGAAAGGTGCTCAGAGCAAACTAATACAAAAGCAGCAAACAGTCCCCATAGGGTAAAATAAAAAAGATGATTCGTTGCTTTAATAATAATAATAATAATTGTATTTTAGGCATGAGAAATACCTACACAGCAAACACCCACCGCCTCTGGTGGGACACCGAGATGAGCTCTGCCTCCACGAGCAGCCCAGCAATAGCAGCAGGACTGGCTCCAGAGAGCTCCTCATGTCCCCAAGAGCCTGTCACCAACCCAGCACAGCTCAAGCAGCAGTCGGGGCATGGAGGGACCTTTCCCATTTCTCTTAATGTGCCTGTTCCCAGCCAGGCTCCAGCTGCTTCCCTCCCCAGACGGTCCCCGGTGCACTGCAGGGCTCCCCAGGGCACCCACCCCGACCTCCCGGGGACTGCCAGCTCAGCTTGTGCATTTTCCATACAAATACCTTCTATTTTGCTGTTAATAAACCCAAATGCAGATTTTAAAGGAGGATGAATTATCCCATCTGGGCCATCAAAGCCCCCTCGGAAAGGCTCCTGTGGCTGCATTGTGGCCGAGTTACAACTCTCAGTAATAGAGTTATAAAAAAGGACATCACTGTGCAGACAGCTCTCTAGGCTAGGAGTAAAAATAACGCCAGGGCAGCAAACAGTGGAAAATCCCCAGCTTTGCTCCACACTGCTCCTGCCTGGCCCTCGCACGGCTTTCGGCACAGTGGGATGCGGCCAGGCAGGGGAGCGGCGTGGAGAGGCCATTTGGCAAGCAAGGAGAGAGCCCGTCTTCATGAAATATAAATAACCAGGCACAGCTTGGGATGCTGCTGCCCCTTCAGCTGTTCCCCAGCCTGATATGAAGTGAGTATGGGAGGGAGGGGGGACCCAGCCCGACAGACAGAACCCGGGGGGCTGCCGGGGGCTCCGGGTACCGCAGGGGACGCTGCCAGGAGGAGCAGATGTCACGGGAACCAAACAGCCCTGACACATGGTCCAGGAAACTCTCCTGACCCCCAGACAGGGCCAAACACAGCACAAGGCAACTTTTAAGGACACTTTTCCCCTGTTACCCTTACGGGGAACAAGACGTGCCTCTTGGCTTCTCCTTCCAGCCCTTCTCACTGCCCCACTCCCCGTGTCCCTGCTCTTGGGCTGAAGCCTGAAGGAACTCGCTGTCCCAGCATGTCCCAGTTACACCAGATGACAGATTGCACATTGCGAAGGGGCTTGGAGGGGAGTGTTGTTTTGATCCTTTTTTGCTCATTCTAAGGATTTTGCAATCCAGCTGTTGCAATAAAAATAGTTGAAGGACAGAGTAATTATGGGACTGGGCCAGTAATTAAAGTCATGTCCAGGACGGCTGCAGTCCTGTGATCAGGTCACGCTGAACAAAGCTTTTCCAATTACTTCTGTAGTTATTCTGCCTAAGGGAAGATATCATTTTGATCTGTAGCCTTTGGTTTTTAAAGCAGTTCATTTGTCCTGTTATAGCTTAAAATGAGTGATGGATCAGCTGGTTCTCTGCCTTCCTCTTCCTAAGCACAGTCTGAGTTATGAACCGAATCTGCCAGGGGTTCAGCGAAACCAAGAGCTTCCCGTGCTTCACATCACTATCCCAAAAAGCTTTAAACCCCTGTGTGTTCAGATATAAGTTCAGATATAAGAGGGGAGGGAAGGTGCAAGACAGCAGGCATTTAAACAGTGCACATCTCTGTGTGTTGCTTTGAGCCTGAAAAGCGAAGGATATGTGGTTTTCTTTAGGCTGGGTCCCAGTTAGTGTGAAAAAAGCAGCTGTGAGACTCAGGAGTATTTGTCCATAAATGCATTTTGCATTAAATGGGAATACAGAAAGGACTGAGCCCCAGCACTGGTGTATTCAGCATACACAGGAGGCAGCCCAGGCCACGTCCTGGGATGGCCAGAGCCATGGAGATGGGAGGGTTGAGTCTGGGCATGCTCAGGAAGCTCTGAGCTGGCTGAAGCCAAAACACACCCAAAAGTCTGTCCTACGGGGCTAGAAAAGTAAGGGCTGTGCATATCAGCAAAATATCAATTCGCAGATAACTTTTTTGCTGCAGAAGGGAGCAGAAGGAACACGGTGGCTCCGGACTGATCCCGTGGGCAGAGCTATGTAGGAATGACCTGGGCTCTTCCAGTGCTGCTGGACCGGCCAGGGAGGACGTCCCATAGAGCTGCACGTCCCTGTGAGCAGCACCAACTGAGAGCAAATAACAAAACCCACGGCAGAGCACCCACAAACGCATCCCCTCCTTTAGAAGAGCCAAGGCCGGGCTGCTCCAGGGCCCCTTTGTCTCGGGGCAGATGTGGGTGCCAGGAACAATCCGCGGCCGTGCCTGTGCGTGTAGGTGGGTCCCGGGCACAGGCAGTGCCACCAGCCCCCGGCCAAACAGAACACAGCACACATTGTCAGGGCTGCTCTTCGCCCGGGGACAGGGACATCTTCCCAGCACAGGGGGCTGGAGCTGCCCTGGGGGCAGGAACGGGTTTATCTGGGGATGCGAAGGGCTGTGGAGCTGTCTGATGTCTTCATCTGCTTTTGAGACCTCTTCTTCCCAGACTGAGCATTGCTTAATCATTGCTTCTTGTGCAACACAGGGAAGATTTGACTCCTGCCCAAAGAGCAGAACAAGCCCTTCAACCTCATCTCTGCATCATGTCCCGGGATGGCCAGAGCCATGGAGATGGGAGGGTTGAGTCTGGGCATGCTCAGGAAGCTCTGAGCTGGCTGAAGGCAAAGCCCACCCAAAATCTGGGCCCCTGGCAAGAGGGACTGATGGTCCCAGCATGCACCAGGCGAATGTGCCTCTATAATCCGAAGAGCCAGGTGGGGAATGGGATGCCACTGACACCAAAACCCAGCCCATGTGCTGTTACAGGTCATTGCCCTGCTCTGCTGCACATTTCACACTCTCGAGTTTCTACTTGTGTAACAACACCACTCACATACCAATAATTAAACAGAAAACATACCCAGGCACCTCATCCACAAACCACTCAAGATCTGCAGTGAAAGCAGGGAAAAAAAAATAAATCACCTTTTAAAATTCTTTTTGGTCCTTCTCCATCTGTAAGAGCCCTGCTGCAGGGTCAGGATGCTGCAGAGGTACCACCAGAGGAGGTTTTCTCTGCAGGCACTGCCTCCTCCCCACAGCTCCTTGGGGATGCCAAGCTGGCACCGTGGGCTGCAGACCAGCCTGGCAGAGCTGCAAACCTTCACAAAAAGGAACTTTGAATCCCTATTTCTCCATGCACACGTTGGTTTAACAAGCACATCGCTTCATCCCTGCCTGGAGATGGGGGAAACCTCTCCTTTCCATCTCCAGCAGATGGTGGGGAGATGCACCAGCAAATCCTCCCATCCCATCCCTGGAGCATCCCTACTTCCTCCTGTGCTGGTGAGCCAGAGCTCCCATCTGCTCAGCACCAACAAGGTTCTGCTGGCTTCCATTGGCACAGCCAGGACAGCAGGAGGGGTACATGGTGGCATCTCTCCCTGCAGAGATGCAATCATCAGCTAGAACCCACTCCAGGCCAAGGCAGGACAAGCCCAGACCCCAATTCCCTCCCAGGCTGATCTGGCCAAAGCTTGGCTCTTTGTCATGATCCCCAAACCCACATCCCTGCAAACCACAACACACAGCGTTCTGCCCCTGCCCCACTGCCCTTCATCCTGCCCCAGAGCAGAGCCTGAGGATGACCCCTGGGTGCACAAAGAACACCAGGCAAGGGCTGAAATTCATTTCCTTCTCAACAGCTTAATGAAATGAGACCTTCTGGAATAAGGATGGAAACAAATCCCTTCCCTGTAGCCCGACCCCTGCAAAACGACCACGGGCATGAACTCTCCGAGGCAGGCAGGGGGCTGTAGACCAGCCATGGAAACGGTGAACAAGGGGAATCTCTGGTTGAAATTAAATAAAACTAAATAATTCCACAGTGAAGGATTGCTTTTAATCAGCTCATTAGGTCCAGCAGGACGCTTTCAGTAGCAATTAGGCATTTATCCTTATTTATGGTTGTAAGAGGAACAGTAAAGCTGAGCAGCTAGTGTTCCCAAGAAGATCCCTACACCACCATTTAATGCATTTCAGCCGCTTAATTAACACTGATTGAATAGCACAGAGCAATGTTTCCACAAAGAGAAAACCCTTTCAGTTTCAGATAATGAAAAACATTGATTTTGAGGGAATAGATGTATGTGATTCCCTAACAGTGACTGAAGGCTTCATTTCGCTCCTGCACCATGCAGGTCCTCCGTGGCCTCCCCCTCCCATACGTAACACATCAGATGGTTTCTGGGTTGCTGTCTTCCAGGCCATAAATCTCCACCCCCTTTTGTTTGGCAGTGACAGAACCTTCTGTGTTAAAAGCCACTGTGTGGGTGCCAGCAGACCCTGAGAGCCCATCAGAGGAATGGTGAATCCCCCCTGAATCCATGCAGAGAGCCAGGAGCCCACTCTGCAACCTGTGTGGAATGGATGGACACATCTACACACCTTTCCATTTCCCTGCTTGTGCAGATACACACCCATAAATGATGCACGTGTGGCTGCATCCCTACAACATGCATGAGCCATGCAAAGCAAACGTTGCGTTACAGCACAGGAATTGGTGGGAACAGGGAAGAAGATGAGGATGGAGAAGCAAAGAAGATGGCAATGGAGAAGCAAAGAAGATGGCAATGGAGAAGCAAAGAAGATGACAATGGAGAAGCAAAGAAGATGACGGTGGAGAAGCAAAGAAGTGATCATTTGGCATTTCCATCCCAAGGAATGGAGCGTGCCCTTTCCCAGGGATGGCGCGTGGGGAGGGCAGCGCTTCCCGCTTGCCTCTGTTTGGAGGAGAGAGAAGTGCTTTGTGTCTGTTCCTGAGGCTGGGGACAGCTTTCACAATTGTTCTGCCAAACAACTGTCAGAGCAAACACCAGCAAATTCATCCACATCTTGTTATCTCCCCCTGTAACCGTATCCATCCCTGGGGACAAAAAACCTCAAACTATAACACCAACCCTCCAGAAAAACTCCAGGTGGATCATCTGTATGGGATAACTGCCCATCCACTCCTCCCATTGCATTTTCAGTGCATCTTTAAGAAGCCCATCTTGAAGGAGCACTCACACAGGCCGTTTCTCACAGCCCCTGTGTTTTTGTCTCACTCCTCCATGGGATTTTTGCTGTACGCTGCATTTTCCTTCCACCCCCTGGAACCCTCCTGCCTCACACGGGGGTGAGTTTTCACTCCTGAGCCCTGCGGGCTGTACACATTTTAAAACAAGTGAGCAAACAAACAAGCATTGAGAAAAAGCACCGGGATATCACCAGGAACAGGGATGGCTTCCTAAAATCACCCACCAGCACATGCAGCATCCCCCTAACTCCGCACGGGGCGACACGTGGGAAGTGGGAATGAATCCTTCAATCCCCTGAACTCTAGAGCTGATGCCAGCAGTAAGGAGATTTATACTTTAGTTTGTCTCAATAACTATCAGCCAGCCAGAGCTCACCAGATCTTCCTCCTGCAGCACTCTCAAGCTGTACCTTGGGTTCCCAGTTCAGAAATATTTAAAAACTGGGGGTAATTGCAGTTGCCCCCACGCAGAGCTCCCTCCTCCAGGAGGCAATTCATTCCCTAGCAGAGCCGTCTAAAGGGAGCACGGATACTCCAGGGACAGACTCTTAATTTATCACGGTCATATCTCAGCACTACATAAATGTGAATTAATTTATTGTCCCAACCTTCTGGTAATGGAAGGAAATACTGTCATTCTATTACAGAGTGACTCTGGTCCAGAGAGGTTAAGTGTTACCCCAAGGTCAGACAAAAGATACGGCGTGAGTGGGAAATGAGCTGAGATCACTCAATTTAATCAGAAAACACCATTTAACCTTTACAAACCGGCCACAGCCAAAGGAAAAGGATGAAAATTTCTATGGAAGACAATGCCAGTCGGAACATCACCCACCAGCCTGTGCCATGCCCCCATGGCAGCTGGGAATTGCCCCCACGGTAGCTGGGAATTGCCCTCCCCCCCCGAAGCAGCTGATCCCCAGGCTGCTGGGGCCACTCCAGGTTCCCGTGGGACACCGGGTCACAGTGGCCTCACTAATCAGCTTCCCACCCTCCTGGGGAGCTGCTGCTTCCCACATCTTTTGCTTCCAGCAGCAAGGAGTGAGAAACGAGTCAGAAAAACAACCCTGAGTGTATTCTGCTAATTGCCCAGGGCCAGGGGATGGTCTGGTTTGTATCCATCATGGGCACCAAGGCTTGCTTAGGCACAACCTGCACCTTGTCCACTCTGCTGATGCACCCCGAGATACTCAGGGGGTGGTTGCAGTGATGGGCACAAAAGCTTTTCGTAGGATGGTGTAAGCCCAAAAGAGCTGGGACAAGATCTACCATGAGGGGCATGGAGGGTTTTGCCCCCAAGAACAGGCAGCAGAAATGGCACTGAGGGCTCAGACCAGCTCTAGGACATCACGGGGCAAGTCCTGTGCCTCCTCACAGGGCTTGGGGAACAAAGCAGGACTGTGCAGCCACCCGCCTGCGCAGGAATGCACCTTCCTAGAAGCTGGAAATGCCACATTCCCAGCAGGAACACAGCAGAGCATGGGCTGGCTGTGCCCAGCAGAGATGCTGAGGTCCGTGGGATTCCACCTGTTGCAGCCCGACGGGGGTTTGCCAGCACACACAGGCTCTGCACCCTCTCCACAGCCTCCCCCAGCCTTCTGGCAATGCTTCTGAGCCAACCCCATCACCCACCACCTCCCCCAGCTGCCCCCAGTGCAGGTCCCCAGACACCACCTCCCTGCCTGTCTGTAACCAGATCAAACACTTGGGTGTCACCAACAAGACAGGAACATGCTTGCTGATGATTAATCCCGTAAGTGAGCTGTATTTACAGACACCAGCTCTTCCCCAGAGCCTGGCTGAGGGCCCTCAAGCTGCTGGATCACCTTACAGCCAGTCATGGTGTGCAGGCAGCTGCCAGGTGCCTTCTCCTCCATCCACCACCCTCAGACCAGGCAGCCTCGCCAGGACCACCTCCTTGTGCTGGGTCTCAGCCCAAATCCAGACATCAATCTCCCAGGAAGAGTTCATGTGGATAATTAAGCCACCTTGCTCTTCCCAGGCACAGTTTTGGAGCACATCTGGTTCCCACGTTCTGCAAAACACCTTTGACATTTCATTTCCAACCCCGGGCTCTTCGACAGTGGTGGCAGAGCAGAACAACTGCAAACCTGACATTTCATCCCTGAGCCATCTGATGTGCAACCTTTAGATGAGGCTGCAGCACAGAGAAGTGGGAGGGGACCAAGACAAGACAGGGCAATTCTTCAAAACCTTATAGAAAAGCACAAACAACGACAAACTGGAAGCCTGCCCTGGGTTAGCTCCTGCAGAAATGCTGTGTAATGGGTTTTCCTTGCCCTGAGTATGCTTAAATCCTAATTACAGATGGGGCAGCACAGGAAGGAGATCATTACCTCTTCTCTACACTCCCTCAACAAGTGACATTACTGCGGTATAATTGAGCTCACGTCTGGGAAATCCAATTTTCAACCACTGCCCACCTGCCATAGGGTCATGAATCTTCACAAAAAATTCTCTTTTACCAGACCATTCTGCAGGCACAAAGCGTGTCTTGTAATGGCTTTCCAAAAACCTCAAACCAAGTAACACAAATCCACATTTTCAGCCAGTTTTCCAAAAGAAAATCTCTCCTGGCTTGCCCTGGTCACTGCCAATAACTCCTCATCCTCTTGGCTCATTTCAGATCCAGCCAGGGACCTCTCTGTCTCTGCTACAGACATTCAATTCCTGCAGATTTTGTGAAAAATGCCTTGTCGGGGTTGCTTTCACCTTATGGGACAGACATTCACCCAGGAGGCTCTAATGCACAGACTTCATGAGTTAAAATCAAGCCAAGCCCCCCAGCTCCAGCTGCACCCACCATCCCAACCTGGGTGGGCTGGGTGCCTGCACTCCCCTTTCCTCCCTCAGACCCCCCCATCATTTTAAAGCAGTTTATTTCCCACCAGAAGCAGCTGGCAACCCAATTTAATGGTCTCTGTGCCTCCCACCACCCCCCTGTATAGTTTTGGTGGCCCCGTTCTCATGCCTGTCCTCAGACTGACAGCCTTTAATGACAGACAGCCTGGTGTAGCAGAGATGATGTGAAATCACACGTTATTTATCACCCTGAGCTCGGGACTAGAAGGAAAACACCATTCTCTGGTATTTCTCAGCAATACCTTCACAAGTTTTGACATTACTTTGCATTAAATTCTCACCCATTGCAACCCAGTCATTAATATTATATTATTATTATAATATTAATTGCTATTCATAAAATAAAGTTATTCACATGGTTTTTGAAAGTTTCCTTCCCTTTTTTCCTAGCAGAACCTGCTGATGTTCTTCAGACAACACCAGTCTCCCACTGATGGTGCTCTTCAAGCTTGGGTTTTGTGGCTTTAAGAATGAAACAGAATCCAAAGGAAAGCTACACACTAACTGATTTTAAAAATAGAGTAAATCTGAGTTTCTTGGCCAAAATGCACACAGTGTAGCTGGATCACTGTCAAAGGAAAACAGACATCAATACACTGATTCCAAATTCTCCAGTATTCAGTGTAGGGCTGACTGCAGCCTCCCCAGCCTGCAGTTCATGCCCTGAAGAGCCAGTACCGTAACATATGCACTGGTACCACTGGTGGCTGCTGGGCTTGAAGATTAAGGCTGGTTTCTCCCATGCTACTATGGAGTTACATGCTCTGATCCCACCAAGTACTAACAGCACTGCAGAGCCTGACCCATTTAGACACTTCCCCACTTTAAGACTTTGTTAGAAATGTTGATAAGGCAAGCGTATGCTTAAAAGATAGAGAGCTGCATTAAAAAATCATCTCTCCCCAGAGATATTTTCACAGCTCATTTATTAAACCCCCTCAAAGAACAGAGGGGAAGAGCCAGCTCCGATTGTTTTTACGCTATAACAAGTGATGAGAGAGTTCATTTTGCCTCCAGTTTGACTCCTAACAAGCTGCACATCAAGGCAACGTGCTTATCACACGAGCAGCTCCATTTCAAACCCAGCGTGAACAAAGGGAGCTGCTAGCCCCATCACTTCTGGGCTGATCTGGTATTCCCCCAACCGCATCTTTATACCCAGTTCAACCAGGCTGAAGGATTATTTTTTATTATAAGGATGGGCGTATAATTATTTATTATATAATGATTATATTTATTATATATAATTCTATATGTATATTATATATAATATGCATATTATGTATGATATATTTTATGTGTTATTTATTATAAGGATTATACCCTTTATTATAAGGATTATTGTTTTATTATAAGGATGGGATTTTCACACTCCTTTGCGAGCCAGCCCATGCTTGGTACTACAAAAAGGTAAAGCAGCACTGTCCCTATCAGAAGGTATCAAGGAGCTCCTGTTAATGAGCTTTGGCTTGGTCCCAAGCAGGTTGTTTTTTTTTTTCTTGAATATATATAAAGGCAACAAGAGCGTTTTCCAGGTGCTGTTGTCAGAGGAGGAGCATTGGTGCCTGCTGGCAGGAGGCGGTGGGTGGCTGCCAAGGGAAGTGTTACCCGGGGAGCAGGCAGGGCTGGGAGAGCAGCTCCACAGTGTTTGTCACCATCTGAGGAGGAAATGCTTTTGTAAAAACTTGACTGAAACATTGCTTTTACAAATGCAGGCAGAGGAATTGGTTCTGTGACATTTTTGACATGGGAAGAGAAGATACCCAAATCTTCATCCTCTGAGGACCTGAGCCCTCTTCTTACTTGCCAAGAGCTTCCTGGAATAACTTGGGAAACCAGTGGGGCCAGTTCCGACAGTCTTGTGAAACAGCTCCATAAAGCCAGAATTATTTTTTTAACTGCTCATAAACCACTCTTTTTAATGACCTTGCAATTGCAAACAGCTGTTTATTTTGCTAGTTAGCCCCTATAAAGCATTCTTGCCAACGCATAAGGAAAAGTGTCGGGCATTTTCCAGGAATTTTTGAAGCAAAGAAAGTTTGGCACTCTGTTGTTTGAAAATCACTGAAAGGGTGCAATTAGCTTAAGAACAAGCATCTATTCTGGGTGGCAACCTCAGGATCCTTCCTCTGGCATCCAAAGAGGCACCATGTGACAGTGGATGCCAGGCAGCCGAGCCTCCCTCCCGCTCAGGCATGCATACAATTCCCATAATATCTGCCTCCCTGCCTCGCTCCTAGCTCAGCTGGTCGAAACCTGCAGGCATCTGTAACCCTTGGGATGCTTTGCATTGCTTGGGAAAGCTGCAGGAGCTTCAGGTGAGCTTTGAGTTTTGGCAAAAGGAGGATTTCCCTGAAGAAGGGAGGAAGCCTGCTGGAGCCAGCCCTGCCCGAGAGCACACACGTGAGAGCCACGTAGGATTTAGAGTGTGACTGAATCTCGTATCAAGATGAGAGCAGGATGGTTCGGAGCAGAAGACATCCTGGTGGGATGTCAGACCCCTTTTCGGGGGTCGCAAGACCCCAGCACTCTCCCCATCCCCTGGGAAGGCAGCACCGGTGCGTGGCCATAGCAACCCGTGCTCATGCGCAGAAATGTCTGAGTGAAAAGGGGGGGAATTTGGTCATCAGCTCAAAAATTGCTCATGAGAAATTAGCGAGAGCTACAACAAGGTCTCTGAAGCGTGCTCCCCCCCCCCAGCCCTGCCTGGGAGCAAGCAGGCAGGGACCTTCCTTGCCCTTCCCCTCCGCAAAAGGCTCTTAATTTAATATGAAAAAAGGAAAAGAGCCCTCTCTTGCCATGTTCTGAAGCACCAGTTTGAGTGCCTTATTTTGTTGTTGTTGTCCTTAATTAGAAGAAAAACCTTCTTGCAGGGAGTCTGAGTTGACAGAGGCCCCCCCTACCACTGCTTTCAGATCCCCCCTCCAGCTCCCACTGCAGCCTGAGCTGTTCACATCAGAGATATCTGACCCCATTTGGATCTAATTTTTTAATCACCAGCCTCATTTCAGCCTTTTTATGTTAATTATTTTCCATACAGTTTTATGCAAATTCTTCATACGGAGAGAGGGGCATGGAAATCTATTTGCCACCCTCCAAGTGTCAGCAGCACAATCAGCTCCTCACATCAGCCTGGCCCAGCTCCATTTGGGGGTCTAATCCCATCCTGCTTCTTGTTGCATCCCCACCAGTGGCAGCCCAGCAGGGAGCCCTGGGGGGGATAATTTTAACCTGTCTTTCAATGTACCACACAATTATGGGGATGGAGGGAAAGATGCCAGGGCAATGGGAGGAGGAACACAAAAAGCAGCAAAACTGAGATTATCCAGAGATTTGGGTTTCTGCTTTCCCAAATTCAGATGCTTTGCAGGCAGGAAGAGGCTAAGATTTAAACTACATGTGGGGCAGAGGGACCTGCAGGCAGTTCTGGGTCCACAGATGTCAGATGGAGCATGTCCTGAGAACAAACCAGCACCACTGAAACACGGCTGTTGCTATCAGGGCTTTTAGGATATGTTTCCCAGTCAATCTCTCAAAAGGTTTTAATTTTAATCGGCTCAAATTACAGCAACAGACAAGTACCAGTGATGTACAGAACTCAACAGAGCATCTCCAGAGCAACGCGGCTGCAATTACACACAAACCATCTGACCCACACGGCCTGTGCTGAAACCTGGAGCAGCTCAGAGAGCAGCTCAGCGAGCAGCTTTCCTCCCCACAGCATGGGCAGGGCTGAATTTGTGTGCGAGGAAGGGCTGGACATCACTGGGGCCAACTGAGATGAAATCTCCTCCTCACACCACACAGCTCCCAAGTCCTCCTGGAGGGATGGAGGAGAGCAGGGAGGCAGATTTCCAGGTCACCAGCTCGTACATGGCTTTTGCATTCCTCCAAAGCACAACTCCAGCCCAGCGGGCTGCACTCTCCTCCCTGCACAGAGCTTTCTAGGTCCTCGAGAGCCAAAGCATCTCAGTGCAAGGAGGGTTTGAGTAAAGCAGAACAAAGCCTGCCATTAAATAGTAATGAAAACGCCCGGTGCAGTTTGTGGGAGGAAGAGGACACTAATCACCTCCCCAAGGAGCTCACCTCCATCATCTCCATCTCCTCATGCCCAGAGGCTCCTTTAGTGCCTCCTGCTCCAGGGCTGCCTGCAGCGCAGGGGTGTGCAGGCAGACCCCACCGTGCTACCTGGTCTGCTCCCTGTGATGGAGGTCTGCACCCTGAGGGAATCTATAGGTGCTCTGGGATACCCCCTTCCCACATCTGCTCCCTCTGATGAAGGTCTGCACCCTCTGATGGAGGTCTGCACCCTGGGGGGATCTATAGGTGCTCTGGGATAACCTCCTTCCCACGCCAGCCTGGATCCAAACAAACCCCCAGCATAGTGCAAGGGAGCAGAAAGAAGGCTACAATCAGCTTACACCCAGATTACTGCAGAACCACCAACTCCTTTTGCAAGAAAAAGCTTATTAGTAATCCAAGAAGCCAGAATAGCACTTTTACATTTTGCCCTAAAGCTCTCCGGATTAAAAGAGAAGCCTCCTAATTAAATCAAAGGGTACATATATTTCTGATGAAGGCTGGTATTCACACCACCAGCTCCCCCCTGCAGAGGAACGGGCTGTTTCCAGAGTTATTCAGCTCTCAGTGACAAGCAGCCCCGGGAGCAGGGATGGAGGGGTCAGGTGCACACGTCATCCCTGCCTGGCTTGGGAAAGGATGGGGAGTGAGGAAGTCAAAAGGCACACAGTGATAATAGAGATCAAAACTCAATTAACCTGCCCCAGACAGCATCCAGCCATGGCAAAATGAGGGGATTGAAGAGCAAAAGGAGGGGCTGGGTTCTCAGCAGACACACACACAGAGCTGCCAGCAGGTCTCAGCCCCAAGGTGACTCACACCATGCCCTTGGGAGGTCCCAGGGACACAACGGGCAGCCCTCAAGCAGGACGCAGTAGCAGAATTCTCTGCCCATCCTCCTTGCAAATATCTCAACATCCCAGAAAATCACCTCCACCGCCACGTCCCCACGAGTGACTCCAATGGTTGAAAGGTGCCTACCTTTGCCTTTCCCATTTAAGCCACGGTTCCTCCCCTCCAGAGCTGGGGTTAAGGGTCTCCGTCTCCTCTATCCCAAACACAAAGTGTCTCATGTGCCGGGGAGGGTGCCCTAAGCCCCTCGCAGAGCTCCAAGCCCCCCGGCTCCACCAGCATCCCCCAGCTCTGGAGCAAGCCCAGAAATCGCTGGGCTGCTGCCCAAGACCCTGTCCCCATGCTCCCCCTGACACAGGGCTGTGTTATCTCCAGCCCACCCATCCCCACGGGCCGGTGAAGGGGAGAAGGCACAATACCCATTATTAATAACTCCGACTTTCTTCTCCCTTCCCTCCCTGCTCCTGCTGGATTTTCCTTCATGAATAATGCAGGAGCTGTGGTGCAGGACACTGCCCACTCTGTGCCTCGCCAGTCCCTGAGCCAGCAGGGAATGGGCTCAAGTGCCAGCCAGGGCCTGTCCCCATGTCCTGGGTGTCAGCACTGCCAGTACGATGAGGTTTTGTTCCCAGATGCAGCTTCCCTTTGTTCCAGCAGCGAGGAGACAGACCCACACATCACAGAGCAGAGCAGAGACCTCACCCCCACCACAGCCAGCCCGCAGGTGGGAACTTCTAAGCTGGGGATCCTGAGTATTTCACCAGTATCTCAGCACAATTTCTCCCCTCCCCAACAGCAGCATCTCCATTCCCAGCTATGGAAACTGAGGCAGTAAAGGTGAGGAGTCACAGGGAGCCTCATCTTCCACCACGAGCATTTGAGCGACTCTGAGGTGGCCCAGGTACCAAACTGAAGTGCAAGAGAGTGAATTAATTGAAGCACACTCCCCCTTTGCCCTGCAGCCACAGCCCTGATATGCCTCAAGCTATCTACTGCAAGGTACAAGATGAAGCCTGAGGACCACGAACTCCTCCAGTTCAAGCGAGAGGAGCAGAGGAGGAGGCTGGCCCATGTTTGAGGGGACACACTTTGGGCAGCCCCGGCTTTCCTGCCCTCCTACCAGCTGGGGTGGGAGAAAACACAATGAAAATTCCCTTTGAGCTCCCAGATCCTCCTCTGGTGATGCAGAAAGCACAAAGCACACTGCAGAACCGAGCTCCAAATGCCTCTTAACCCCTGCCTGCTCCTAAACACAAACTAGTGGCAGGGTGTCCTGCTTCCCCATCTCCAAAAACCCCCCAGACCGCCATGCACCCATCCTCTACCACCACAACAACACACGAGCAGGGCTCCAACGTGGTGATGTAGGAGCACACAGAGGAAAGCAGCTGCCTCCTCCCAAACCCCCTTCATCCCAGCGTTCTGCTGAATCACTTACTGCATTGCCGGCACTGCTGGTGGGACCTTCCCAGCCTCACGCCCGATGTGCCAGGCTCAGCAGCATCAGCTGAGGGTTTAACTCCTGGAGCATCACTGCACACCAAAGGCATCCAGAGCCAGGGAGAGGATAATCACCCCCCAGCAGATTTCAGCAGAGCCCCGACTGTCCTGCCTTGCAGGACATATTATTATACATATTAATGTATAATTAACAGCATCCCTAACAGTGAAATGCTTTTCTGCTCTAGCTGCCAGGGAAGAAGCATCCTCCACATGAGGGTGGCTGCTGGGGAGGTGGTGGAGGGGGCTGAGAAGCAGGGGGACCCCCAGCGTGGGGGAGAGCTCATTCCCAGACGCGTCTCAGCTCGTTCCCACGTGCCAGCAGCGTGGGCTGAGCGCTCAGACGTGAGCAGGTTTTCCACATGGTGTCCCCCAGGGTGCAGGCAAGGTGACTCAGAGCACAGGGGAGGGTAAAGCAGGGTAAAATCGAGGGTGAGGAGCAGGGCAGAGGGTGGGCAGGGGGAGAAGGGGGTGAAGATGCCAGCAAGGTCCTGGAGCACATGCTGTTGTTTGCAGCTCTGCAATGAGAGCCAAAGGCTGCAGCAAACCCTGCACCAAGGAGGCACTAGTTCCCATACACATCCCCACTGCAGGACAATTCACCTCCCAGTAACACCAGTATGGATGCACTGGCTCCCCCCATCACCACCCAGAGCCCTTCACAGCACTGTGGTTGCAGGAAGGGTGAGCTCGCTGGCACAGCACCAGTCACAGCACCCCCAGAGTGCTCCGAAGGATGGGGCAGGCAGGACAGCCTGTACAAGGACAGAAGGACACGGGGATTTTTCCTTCTTGGAGAAACAGGAGATTGCTCTCCTCCCAAAAATGCTTTCTTGCTCCCAAGCCCCAGACCTCCTCCAGGTCCCGGCTCACTCAGCCTCCCCCTCCAAGTGACTCAACACTTTCTGGTCCAGAAGGACCCAGCATTCCAGCTCTGGTGTGAAAAAATCCCCCAAACCCAAACCTCAGACCCTTCTCAGGCTCATTCATCCTCGTGGCACATCCTGGGTTTTACGATTTTCCCAGGAGCCAGACACAGCTTTTAAAGAGCCAACCACAAAAGACTGAAGAGAGGTGATTTAATTACAAAATGGGCACAGCCTGCACATGTATCCCAGTTCCACTGGTAATTAGGAAACAGATGGGGGAAGGAGGGGAGAGAGAGAGGAATCTTTGTGAGGTTAATTGTTTGAAGTCACTAAATGAAATATAGGTGGCCTGATTTCCCTGGAGGGTCGTCCACAAACTTAAGGATAGACTTTTGCAGAGAATAAAGGAGGGAGTTTCCCAGTGAAGGACAGCAGAAGATTATGACTAATCAGGCAAGAACAGAAGTGATAAACCCAAGGAAAAAACAAAGCTCCCCTTTGTAGCTTCAAATGAGGAACCGACCAGTCTGATCCACAACTTCATTACCATCTTAATAAAATGCTATTTCCATTTTCCTGATTGAGCGGGTGGGAGTGGAGAAGTCTCTATGGTCTTGGCTGTCCTCCAGGGAGGAGGTGTGCTTTGGTACCCGAGGTCTAAGCCCCCAGGGACAGTTCAAGTGACACCTTTTTGAGCAAGCACTTCCATTCTCTTGCTTCCCAAGGTGCCCTCCAAGGACGCACCTTCCTCCTCCCAGCTCAGATGTACCCAGAACCTGATATTTTGGAGCAAACACAGCAACATCTCCCTTGTCTTCTGCTTCCTGTCTCCCAAGTGTTTGGTATTAATGCTCACTGGATGTTGTACACAAAGGGATATGTTCTTATCTCAGCCAACAAGAGCCTACAATTCCCCCCTGCAGTGCTGCAAAATTTGCCCTTTAGTAGCAATTACTGGATTAATAACTTTAAGCCTCCAACAACCCACCAGAATGATATTTGTGGCACCTAACCACAAGCTCGATGAAACTTGGTCTCCATAACCCCCAAAATCCTTTCTCCCCCACAAAAGGGCCTGGTGACCACCACAAACTGATTTCAGCTCAACTCTGCTGTCTGTATTTCTCATTAACCCCCGAGTAGCTGCTGAGATAATTACAGATCCAGCCTAGCTGATCTGGATTATTGAGACTGGGCACTGCCCAGTGGGCAAACCAGCAAGCCCAACCAGATTCCAAACCACTAGAGAAATAAAGCGGGGCTGGAAGGGAGAAGGAGAAGGGATCCAGTGTAACAGGACAACGAGAGCAGGACCAGGGATTTGAAACCATAAGCCACATCCCTACCAATTGATTAACAACTTCTCTGTTCTTCCCTGCACTCAGGCAATGCCTTCCTGCTATCTGGGGAAATTAAAACATGATCCAGCCTCTTGAAGAATAAACATTAAAGAGATACAAGGAAGATCTGAGTTTAAAAGCTGAATTACTTTTAATCTGCAAAGACTGCCTAATGCAGATCCTCAGCTGAACCATCACGATACCAGAGGCTAAATGTGGTGCAGGGCGACCGGAGCAGAAAGCGGCATCACCCCCACTCCGTCTGTCCCTCTGTGGGGCTGCAATGTGGCATCTTCTGGTGATGGTGATCACCCTGACCCCTGGGAGCGAGCCCCAAGCCCTTTGCTGATGATGCTCCAGCTGACCTTTGGAGCACAGCGTCCTCCCGGGGGATGCACTGATGCAATGCGCACATCAGCACCATCACCCTGGCAGCACAGAAGCAGCCGGAGAGCTCTGCTCCCCGCAGGACTCCAGACAAGCAGCAGGACACTGCCAGCACTGCAGTCGGGAAAATTTCCCATCGTAGGGGCTGCTGTCTGCTTGGTGATGGACAGCCCAGACAGCGCGTTACGGAGGTGCGGAGGAAGAGCTGCAAAGCCTGGCAGGAGGGGATGACCTCGGTTGTGCCACAGAAAAGCAGTGGCAGGTGGTCAGAAGCAGGGCTGGTTGCCAGCAAAAAAATCATCCTTGCTTGGAGATGAATGAAGTCACCGCGGATTAACTCAGCCCAATATCTCTATTGCTTTAAGTTGGGGACAGCACAAGCTGCAGGCCTGGGAGATAGGGAATAATGAGGATGGATAAAGGCTCCCCAGGGAAGATGAGCCATGTTCTCCTTTCAGGACCCTTGAAATACCATGGATTGCTCACAGGCTTACACCGAGCAAGAGTTGTCCACTGAAGCTGGTCCTTCTTTCCCCCCAGAGAAGCCTGAAGAGGCTTTTAGAACTGGTCATGTTTCAGGATAATTAGCTGCTGGGGAGGGGGTGAGTTTTTCCATGGGGTGGAGGTACACAAGTCAGCAGTGACAGCAGGGAAAACCCTGAGCATCTTTCGTGTCATCAGGAGCTAAACATGAGGCTGTATTTCAGAAACCCTCCAGAAGCCCCAATTAACAATTTAGTTCATCTTTAACTCACTCTTGAAACATTGCTACTCTGCTACCAGGACCCCAGCTGCAGCTCTGTTCTCATTCCAATGGAAACTCATCACAAAACCCCTGAGCACATCCCACATGCACCCCCCCTGCTCCCATCCAGATGCTCAGCCACAGGGCAGCCCTGGGTCCTTTGCACCCAAAAGGCCCCCGAGGATGGGGTTGCAGCCCAGATGTGCACAGAGATGCCAAGGATGTGGTTAGAGCAGGATGAAGCCCGTGCTGTTGTGCTGGGTGGGATCAGGTCCATCCCCGCTTCTCCCTCCATCCCTCTGCGGGAGCCACAGCTGCTGGCACGGGGTTATAATTAGCCACATACACACACCAATGGCAACCCAGCTCCAAAAGCCTTTACTCAGCCCTCTGGAGCCCCGTGCTGAAGATAACTATGGCTTTGTCACAGATTGTGATTCAGAAATAGAAAGCTGGTGGCACACATTGCTCCGAGCAGCGTGGGGTCCCTTGGCACCATTAGGATTTTAGTCAGGTGTCAGATCCCCTTGCCTGACACCAGGCACATCCCATCACAGCCTCTCCCATTGCAGGATGGTAGGAAAAGACTCCCCACAGCTGGAGCTGGACCCCAACCCTCACATCAACCCCCCGGGGTGTCCAGCCAGCAGGAGGGGATGGCACTGCAGGGCTCCATCTGCCTCCCCACACCTCAGCATCTGCTGGGGGTCAATACCAGGAGCATCTCTATCACAGCTCAAACCTCTTTTTACTGGAAAACAGGCAGCATTAGGCAGAAGCCACACTGCCATGGTAGAGAAGCTTTTTTTTATTGTTTTCTGGCACGTAACATCCATGGCTGTGCATATTCTACATCCCTGCTGTTCACCTGCACTGGCTGATTTTGTGAAAGTTCCTTCTGATTGAGCATCAAGATTTATTGTAAATTGATTGACTGGAAGCAGGCAAAGGCAGTGATTTATTGCATTCAACAGCCCACAGAATAAGTATTTGGTGCTTACCCAAGGCCTCAAGGTTTCTTGACATGAAGAGAAAATAAATACCAATACCTGCTACGTGGACAGAACTCCTCACCCACCTATGGGGAAACTGAGGCAGGGTATCTAAATGGCTGGTTCAGGGTCACAGCCTCCTGGTAACAGAGCTGGGATTAGAATAAGGACTTCTGGTTTCATCCTACGGAATATTTTCAATAACTTTTTAGCTGTGTTTGAGGGAACAACACTGCAGTAACAAACAGAAGATGGAACTGGGCCTTGAAATGTGAGGAAAACAAAGCAAAAATTTTGAAAAATTCTCTTTTCAGTTGTTTTATCTTCAGGACTGTGACCACAAGAAGGTTAAACCAGGCACCTGCAGTTGGCTCAGCACTTTCACCCTGCAGCCCCATCTCTGGGGCTCTGCACACCAGAGCTCTGCGCAGGAGTCACAAAGGCAAAATCCTCCCCTACACCAAGCTGGAGATGATGGATCTCATGGATCATCGCCACCAGGGATGGCTGGGAGGTTGGGAAGTGGCACAAATACCCAGTGACCCTCACCGTGCTCAGGGATGGCAGCTACAAGGGTTTCCAGAGCATGGAACTGGGACTTGTCCTTTATCACCAGCCTTCTGCATTGCACTGCTCCAAGGCTGCATCCAGAGTTTGTCACTGCAGTAAAGCAGGGAGCAGAGCACGGAGGAGGTCTGATTTTGAGGGATTAAGAGGAACTGAAAGTTCCCCTGCTCTCCTGCAGGTTGATCCACGTTGTCCTGGAACCCATGGCCAGCTGCAGGGCAGGGAGGGCAGTGTTTGCCCCCAACAAGCCACCCCTGATGCGACTACGTACATTAAAAAGCAAAGCACTTTGCATCCTCCAAGCTTCGAGCAGGTAACATCAGCTCCAGGGATGTTCTCTGCCACCACAGGCAGCCCAAAGCCATCCTTAAGTCAAGTCACAGCACCCTTGCCTAAGCATGCCATGGACTAGACACTGAAAAGTTCATTAGTGCCATTTCCCTACTTATCACTAAGGCAGGCATGGGGGGGCTGGCACTGGCGTTACTCACTGGTCAGCTGTAAGGCCACTGTCCCCTGCCGTGCTGAGTGGAAGTGACACACTGCTGCTCACCAAACTCTGCTCCAATGCATGGCTGAAGCTGACACCATGGACGTGCTGTCTGCTCATGGAGGAGGGTGATGCTGATCCCTGCCAGTGATGGGGTCAGGGCAGGTTAAACTCCCTCCCATGACAGCAACTTCTGCTGATGGACATGAGGAACATCATGCAGCGAGCCCCCTGGCATGGGGAGGCTGTCGAGGGGATGAGGAGGTGGGTCCTTACCCTCCCTGGAGGGATTGCAGAGCTGGGATGTCCCCATGCTCCCTTCCCAACTCCTGCCTGCGTTCACACATCAGCCTTCTCCACAGAGGCTGAATTTTGGTGGCTAACGTGTCCTCACACCTAGAGTGGGATGATGTCCTGCCTCCACAGACCAAAACCTTAGGTGGAACCTCAGAGTTTCTCTTTTCCTTCTTATCCACTCCTTCTGCTGAAGGTTTTCTCCAAAGGGTCCCTGCTTGGCTGGGTCAACCCTGGTACACACTAATGCTCTGACACAGCAGCTCAAAGTATTTCATCATTATTTACCTTAATTTAATGTAGTTTTAAAGCACTCTGAGGACTAGCAGTGGAGCACAGAACTTTTCAGCCACCTATCAGCAGCAGAGCCAGCAAGTTGCAAGCATGATGCGATTTTCTTCCCATCCAAGGAATGTCCACACGTTGCCAGCTCCCACCTTGAAGTCAGCAAATGGAAGCCTACGTCATAAGGCACACGTAACTGCTGTTCCTGTGGAGCCATTCCATTGATTGCACCCAGATCCAAATGGCCAACCAGGGTGTGGAGCCCAGGGCAGCTGCACAGATCTCACATTGTGACAATATCTTATCACTTACAGCAAGACGAAAGTGCCTGCAAGACCTTCCCTGGCAGCTGATGCACTGCAAGCCCTTGCAGTCTGCAGAAATGTCTGCCACTGTTTATGGATTTATTTTTTTTACCCCTGCAAAGTCTCTATTTACTTATTTTAATGTAACCCAGTGGACTAATATCACGTTCTAGCAAGTGAGACCGTGTCTAAGGTGAAGCAAATCAGGAAGCTGAGCTAGCAGAGATTTCTGAGGACAAGGAGGGAGAAGATCCTTCCATGATGACAGGAGAGGGAAATGCCATTTAAAACCAGACACTGCTCTGGCAAAGCCCAGATTGAGTGAAGACTAAATAAGAGCTGACAAGCTGACATTTGAAAACACAATTAGCTGCCTTGTAGAGCCACCCTGTTATCTTATTGTTAATTATATGTTTGCTCAGTCTAAGACCAAATACACTTATTTAAAATTCATTCTCAGGTTCTCCTGCTTTGACTAGTTCCTTCAACCAAGAGCTCCTGTCCTCCCCCCCTACACCAACCCTACTTCAAAGGCTACAGTGAGTTTTATTTCCACAAAAGGACCATGCTGTCATTTATTATATAACTGCCATTATAAACCTGCTCATGGGGAAGCATGTAGAGCTGCAAGTGAATTCCTGAGGTAAGAGGTGCTTGGGAACAACTGGATGCCAAGGAGAGAGCTGAGACTCACTGCACTCATTTCCAGGGAGGTGCCATTCCTCCCCAGAAATGACAATCGCAGTCACCCTCCTCAACTTCACTAACCTGTTCCTGCAGCGTTTGATCCAAGCTCTGCAATCAGAGATTTAATTATTCTTATATAAGAAGTCCCTAACTCCTCTCTTAATTGTGATAAAGTTCTCTTTTAAACTTATTAGTGTGCCTCATGGACCAGGGTCATTTTATGGACATAAATATAATTCACATTTGTTTGTCTTGCAAGGGGAGATGTGGGGGAGGAAGAGGCACCACAGCTGAGCAAATCCAGTGATCTCCCAGGTAAAAATCCTGCCAGGAATATTTAGAGAGCACAGGTTCCCCAGCTCATCTCCTGGCACTCCCAGGAACCATCTCACCTCCATTCCAAAGCTAAGGCTCTCTAGAAAGGTTGGTCTGTTTGGAGAGGAAGGTTAGAGCAGCAAGGCAGACAAGGAAGCCAGAATCCATGAAATACAACAGTGGAGAGAAGCCTGCTACTAATTTGGCTCAAGCCAAATTAGCCTCACAGCTGTCACCATGGCCAGGAGAATTCAGACGAGATCAACCACAAATACATAAGCCAGCTGCTGATATGGCTGGAAAATAAACCCCCGTGGGCCCTGGCATCTGGGTACCAGAGCTGTCAATAAGAGATGTTAGGCTGTGATACACAACATAATATTTTGAAGGACATTTCTATTGTACACATATTTGTCTTTTAATAAGTGCAGCCCATGTACTTTGTATAAACTAATGCACGTATGAGTTAACCCTAACTTCAGCTTTTCTGGACTTAGTTTTGACAGAAAGTTCAGTATTAAGACAATATACACTAGAATCCAAATTTACTAGATATAGTGGAAGACTGAATAAGTTTATCAGTTTATTAAGTTGATTTGACATGGTTCTCAAGAGGTTGTTCTCAGTGCACGCTCACATATGTAGCTTCACTGCAGAGGGTGTCAAATCCTACCTGGACACTCTCTTTTGAATTTGCAATAGGAGAAGTAAAAATAAGCCAAGATTTCTGTCCCCAGAAGTCCTGCAAGACTTGCAATTCAACTACAGCCACTGCTCAAAATGTCAGTGCCAAAGCATGGTCTGGGGCATGCCAGATGTATCATGAAAGGAGGGCCCAAGAGGATCTTTGGGGGTCCCATGCATGCTGGCACATGTGCATGGCCACAAAGCCTCAGTTCTCTCATCCCCCCCTCCCTCCCACTTGCCTGTACACATCTGTGACCACGTCACAGGGATTTGAACAGAAACCAATGAGCTTGCAACAAGCAGCCTTTGTTGCTGGGTCTGGTAGGAATCTGAAAGCAAGATTTCACGAATCCTGACACCATTTAAGTGACAGCAAGAAAGAGAGCTTTTTCTATGCCCTTAACTCAATCAGGGTACAGCTCAGCATACAGATGTGTCTTTATCAACTGCAGAGCCATGCTGTGCTGTTAGGCATATTAGCAACTCTCCCAGCTCTCACAAACAGGGCTGTGTAATTAAACCCGAGGCGGCTGGTGGTACCATACCCTACTGTGGAACTGTTAAGAGCCTCTGGAACAAGATGCAGGCTGACTCCAAGTACTAATCATCTAAATTGCTTGAGGAAGAGTGACATTTACCACCACTCACACACCAAAGCACAGACAGCTCCTCATTAACTGAGCAGACTATGAGTAAAGCTTCCAGGAGCAAGTCAAGAACCAGGGCTCGCCTTCACCTTTTCACTTTGCTGGGTGAGAAGGGAGTGCTGTATTTTCTCTCCCTCCCTCCTAGCCCGCAGGCTACTGAATATCCAATAAAAGCTGCTGTGAATATCCAATAAAAGCTGCTTCACGGTGACATGAGGATGGGCAGTCAATCATTGTACATGAGAAAAGGTTGTCAAAGTGATTCAGAGAGGGAGCAGATTGTTTTGCTTCCTGCTGGTGAAAACCCTTAAGGTAACAGGATCACAAAACAATTCTGCTTGGAAGGGACAGGTCAGCTAGTCCAACCGTCAGCTGAAAGCAGGATCAGCTATAAGGTCAGACCAGGTTGTTCAGGGCTTTATCCAGATTGGCCTTTAAAACACCCATCCAACAAGGGTGAAGATCACCCACACTCTCTGGCTTGGCAGCCATGCTGGAGAGGAGGGATTTTTTCCCACCCCCTCTTTGCAACCTCTTGTTCCAACCTATGCCTGTAATCCTTTCTACTGACCAAGACAGAAGGAGCAACAGAGGGAGACCTTCAAGGCAGGAACCAAGGCAGATGCCTGGGACCTCCCTCCAGCCCCGGGGTGGGGGTCCCGGGCGCGGCGGCGTTCAGCACCCTGGAGAGCGGCCGGGAGCCGCGGCAGGGGATGGGGGGGCGGCTCGGACCGGGGCTCTCCCCCACCCACGGACACTCATTTCCTTAGAATTCCCTCATCCGTGGTAATTCCCATTCTTCCTTGCTAACTCCAAGGAAATAATCCTTTAAACATCTTCCCCTTGTTGACACCTGGGGGTGGGATGCTCTCCCAGGCACACCCCATCAGCGATGGGTTGGGTTTGCGGCGTTGCTGTAAATATCCAAAGTCACAGAATCATTTCGGTTGGCAAAGACCTTTAAGACCATCAAGTCCATCTGTAAACCTAACACTGCCAAGTCCACCATACGTCCCCGAGTCTTACATGGAATGAAAAAAAAAATCTTTAGAAAGCAGGGAGTGTATGTCCTATTTGTGCACCCAACATACACAGGACACCAGGAAAATTAAATGGTGAGGCTGAACACTTGTTCCAGAGCACTGCTCTCCAAGTAACCCCTAGGACACAGAAGAGACTTCTCCTCCTCAAGGAGAGACTACTTAATTCAAATTAAAACCATGAGCAACAGGTCAGTGCCTTAGATGGGCTGCTCAATTTTTGAGGCACTGTGTTTTCTTTTAACTTGGAGCTTCTTGAGGTTGCTGGGATAACAAGGAAAAGGAAACATTTCACGGCAGAAAGGGAATTTCACTACATTTCCTGCAGATCCAAGGAGAGTCCTATCCATCTCTCAGCTCACACTGCAATTGCCAGCTCTGCCCATCCGTGCCAGGGCATTTCAGGAGGAATATAATATGCAGGCTGACAGTGAGACAGTGTCATGCTTGCTGTGACTTAGAAGATCTGTAGGAAGCCATCACTCCCCATGCTGGAAGCTAGCAAAATCTACTGTCAAGGAGGCACAAAGCAGGAGAAAACCTACCAGGAATTCAAATGAGCCTCCAGGTTCACCTTGCACCAAGTCTCTTGGTTATGCTCCCTTTAACTAGCCATCCGTAAGGATCCCACCTTTGGAACCAGATGTTGAAAGCAGCACCTAGGACAGCCCCTGCTAGGTATTTACCAGCTATGTGTCATGTCTTGAACGTGAGATTATTTGTTGCCTGTGACAAGGAGCAGCAGTGCCCGTTGGAACTGAGCCTGGCAGGAGGTGGGTTCACACTGGACTAAGCGTATGGAGGTGTCAAACCCTCTCAGATTCCACTGAGATCACTGGGACAGGAAGGTGCTCAGTACCGTGCTAGATTGAACCTTGCCTGTACAAAGCACCCTCTATCCAGTGCTGCTGCTTCTCTGGAAGCCTCAGTTTAGGCTCATTTGAGTAGCAGAGGCAGCGTGATGCCAGCAGAGGATTTCCAGATCCTGCTTTTTGAAGCAGAGTCTCCATTCCATGTTCCCAAAGACTGTACCCTGTCTTTTGTCCAGCTCTGCCCACAGCCAAGGGCACGATGCTCTGCTCTGCTGTGCCCTTGGGCTGTTCTCTCTAAGCTGCGTTCCTACACTGAGAATAACAGAAACCCAGTTATCACCAGCAACAAGAGGATGGGATGGGATCCAAAGGACTCTGAACTGGGGCAAGGCAAAGACTTGTGCCTGCATAGCATCCTTGGGAACTTCTACCTGGTTTAGCCATGCAAAACCATCTCTGTTTGTTCAGTTGTTAATCCTTCTCCTCCTATCTCATTAACTAGGAATGGTGATCCCTATAAGCAGGGCTGAGGTCTAAATCCTCCTCTCTTTTAATCCATAACAACACAGCACAGTTTCTTTCAGATCTCTGGATTTAAAAAAAAAAAGAAGGCAGAGGGTAGGGGGGTGGGGGTGGGATTATTTAGCATAACAACAACTCCAAGCGAGTTCATTCAGAGCTGAATCTCTAAAATTATGCAAAATTATCCTAGGCAGCAAAGGTAAAAGGATGAAGGTATGACCTGCTTCAGTGGGGGGTGCGGTGGGGGGGTGTGGAGAAGACAGAGCAGAAGTCATTCAACAACATTTAAAATAAGGGAGATGATTTTTGAAAGGAGATGCCCACAGGGCAGGGAGACAAGTTAGACCTCTCTGACAAGATTTGCTAGAGCCTTTCAAAAACTGTAACTGACTACAAACCTTGGTTTGAGCTGCCTGCTTGGTTCTAAGATGCAATAGAACATTTTGGTAAGGGCAAATGAAACCCAAGGAGTGATAAAGATTTAAAGGGCAAGTAACAGAGTTTAGGATTCTTTCTTGGGTTTTTAAAAGTCTCCTCTCAGGATTTGTTTTTATTCAAATGCAAGCAAAACCTGATTATCTATACATGACTCAGAGACGTTAAATGTAAATGACCATCATGGATTTAAATCCTCACAATTCATCTGCATTCTTATTCCCCCTAAACATGCAGGGTTTTGCAACTGTGCAGAGACCAGGGGATTTCTCATCCCTGAAGTCCTGTAAGAATATGAATGAAGACGCTCTGCCTTGCGGTCCAGGTTTATCTGCATACAAAGTTAAGTGCTGATGAGATTTGAGAGCCTGATGCTGCACAGACAACTAAATTAAAACCTCATAGAAGTAATGCACACACTCTACTTCTGTATGGAGAAGGACAAAACTCAGCATCTCCTGCCAAAGGCTCACAGATAATGTCAGAACCACAGGAATGTCCTGGGAATCTGACCGTTTAATTTTCCCATATTTCTTAAACAATCTCAAGTGCAAACCTTTTACCTGTGGGTTCCTCCTTATCAGAGCACACCAAGGACAGGGTGGAGCCAATGCACTTCAGCTCTGAGTAACCTGTACCAACCTCCACTCTGCCCAGGTAGGCTCTGTTTCTAGAAACACTGATGTTTAGCCAGACAGTATTTTGTTAGAGACACCCCATAACTACCACATGTCTGCTAAGTGGGGTTAAAGAGATGACTGGAGTGGATAGAAGATTCAGGTCTGGCAAGGTACTTAGTACCTATGAATAATTCACCCCGTGAGCCTCCCCCCAAGGACACCAGGTCACCCAACCAGAAACAGGGCATCAGAAGTAAAAATTGTTTCATTGGAAAGTTAAACTACTTTAAAAGCCATCCATTTACTGTTTCCCACCATCCTCAACCAAGCACCAACAAAGGTCCCTTTGCCTCCTGTCCGTGTCCATTCTCCTCATGATCGCAGGCAAGGCCACCAGCTGCCTGGGTCTGCATTTCCAGCTTTTCAGTCCTATTTCCACTCGGTCCCCGACACATAATATTGACACATTGCTGCTCACACCTTCCTCATTCACTCCACATGTTGGAGCTTGCCCATGAAACTCAGCACCCTCCTTCACAGGAGGGATACCAGGCTAAGACCTAACCCAGGAGTCTCATGTGAGTAACCTCCTTGTAGGATCTCAGACAGGTGGCAGGAACAGAGATATGAAGGATTAGACCTCATTTCTTGCTGTTTATTATTAAAGATACTGGGCCATCTTTGATGCTTGTGCACTGCAGAAAGCCTCTGGGGTGGCACTTTGCCAGCAGCAGCATCGATTTTATACACAAGACCCACGAAGACGAAGACAATTAGATCACAGCTAGGCAAATAATTCATTATGAATTAATACCATTTGAGAGCTTGGGATACTTTCCATTTAATCATGAGCTGGGAAAAGAGATGATTGGATTGAGTGACTTAGTTTAAATCAGATCCTTAGCCACAGCCAAGGCAACACAACTCGGGAAACACCGCGAGTAACCCCAGCGAGACACTGAGGGGGATGTTGGAGCTTTGTTATTCCAGCAGCCAGCACTATCATACAGCTCTAGCTCAAGCAAGACAAAGCAAATCCCCAGGTCTCAAACCCTGTAAACAAAGTCCATTTTCAAATTTAACAACTCGAGCTCATCCTCCGTCAGCTGAGAAGAACCTCCACGCATTATTTATGTCCTACTCACATTACAGCTACACAAAAAAGGAAAGTCAGCAAGGACCCAGCCTGAAGCCGTTAAATAGAAAGAATGTGATGCTGAATTTGAGCAGTTATCTTTCAAGGTAGGCCATGCAGAGAAGTTCTCTGGAAACAAAGAAGTCTGCACTGACGATCAATTTAGCTGTCTGCCAAAGGGTCGACATTTTACAGACACACAGTCAGTATCTCAATAAAAGTCACTGGATTCTTGCTTTTGTCCTCAGCATCTGATAGGAGCACCCCGGAAACACTGCCAGCGACACAGTATCCATCTTAAAACAGTCAGGCATTTCAGTATCCCAGTTTTTCTGCAAAATACACGTCCCCCTGCCACCTTACGCTGCCTCTCCCTCAAAAAGCAGCAGAAATGTCCCCATTTGACTTTCAGAAGTGCTCCTTAGCCCACATGCTATTCCAAGCAGCCGACCTTGAAAAAGAATCTCAAAGGCACTATTAAAAAGGGAAAAGGAAAACCTATCCAAGCAGCAAGGCCCACGAGCCTTTCCCAGTTTTAGAAGGGAAAGGATTTTCTAGAGAAAACCTCTCCCCACCTCCCTGTTGCCCCCCATATCCCCACAGTGCCATGCCCAGAGACCTCACCAAGATGCAAGCATGCTTCTCCCCATGCCCTGTCCTCCAAGAAGCAACCACGGCCACGGCAGAAGATACTATGCTGTGCTCAAGCCACAACGTTACCTCTTCCAGGCCCACAGGAGTCAGCCCTCAGCCAGGCAGCAGAGCTTCCTTCAGCCTCCAGAGCCCATTTCTGAGCATCTGCCGGAGATCGGGAGATGCTGAACCGCCCGTAGAGCCGGGAGTACAAATGATTCAGCACTTTCCCCACCTCCAGAAGCCTGATCGATAGCAGCAGCTGCTCTGCAGGCATGGCCGGGGCATGCAGATTAAAACCACGGCAGGCACTGACCGCTGCTCTCCAGCGAGACCCGGCTCCATCAGACGCAGCATCGCACCGCCCGTGTTCCCCAGGGGGCCGGCCCGAGGGGGGGGTGGATGTATTTTGCCAGCGCAGGATGTTTCAGAGGGACCACACGAATCCACCCCCAAAATGCGAGAGGGAAGGAGCAGGGTGCAGCCTCCTCGCAGAACAAACCTTCCACCGCAGGAGCTTTTGGGGACCTGGCACACAAAGGTCCCTGCTTGGGTCGCCTTTCCCTTCCAGCACCCTGGTCCAACCCCCCCCTCCCCGACAGCATCAGGATTTTATCGCACGCATAGACACGATGTCATGACGTAAGAGCAAAAATCCCGTCACATGCCCGGTACCCGGCTCCCCCCGCACGCTGCTCCAGCCCGGCGGGGGAAAATTGGGAGGGGGGGGGGGAAGGAATCCCGCA
>VZRW01003747.1:79942-115848 GCA_013398125.1 Aegotheles bennettii | reverse complement strand
AGGGAGGAAGGAAGGGAGGAAGGAAGGGAGGAAGGAAGGGAGGATGGAAGGGAGGAAGGAAGGGAGGAAGGAAGGGAGGAAGGAAGGGAGGAAGGAAAGGAGGAAGGAAAGGAGGAAGGAAAGGAGGAAGGAAAGGAGGAAGGAAAGGAGGAAGGAAAGGAGGAAGGAAAGGAGGATGGATGGGAGGATGCCCTTTCAGTAACTCCCTTCAAAAACCTCAAATCCTCACTAACAGCAGCAGGATGCAGGAAACCGCAGCAGCACAGAGCTGCCCTGTCAGCTCCTGGGACGGGGAGAAGAGTCCAGGGAGGATACAGCAGGTCTTTACACGGATTTACACCCTCACGAGCTGGTGCTGCCCACCCACGACACAGGAATTCCTGCACCCTGCCTCTGAGAGCAGCTTCGCAGGCAGCATTCCCCTCCTAGGTGCTTCATGGGCTGCTCACCACAATATTTCAAACCCTGACTAATTCGTGAACACCTACCATCCATCAGCCTAGTGATATTAGCCCTGTTCAACAGTCAAAGACCGGGTTTATCCGCAACATCAGTCTCCCTCCATCACCACCGATCTATCCCCAAGCCCTTTGTCATGCACAGGTATTTCACAGGCTTTCAAACAGCCTCTTCAGGCAAGATGCAAATAAAGGCGACCCTGAGGGTGCTCAACTCTCGCCCTGTTTCGTGCACACAAACACAAGCACTCAGCCGCAGAGTTTGCACCTGTATATAGGTTATTGGTTAATTAATCAATGAGCTTGATCATTTTCAGACACTTACAGCAACCTGCCTAAGCGGAGCCATTAGTATTAGGTGGGTTTCTGGTACCTTTATTCCCACTTAAATTACTGTGATGGAGCAGTAGCTGCAGGCTGGGTCTCTTCAGCATGAAATAGCTTGTAAAAGAAAGGTCACAGATCCATAACGCTTGTTTTGCAGGTGAACAGCAGCGTCCTGTACTAACAGGTAATAGAGGTCTTTTGTACAAAGAATTCCCACCTGAAATCCTAGAAATCATATAAGTAGACTGCATTAGCTACACATCATAAATATTGATGCTGTTGCTAAGGGGAAGGAGGGCTGGGGTTCAATGTTAATGGACTGATGTTGGTATGCTGAAAACACTCTGGGGAGCAAAAGGAACAAAATGCTGCTGTCAGAGCTGGCTGAGTGTGTCTCCTGTGGCTTTCAGGTAGGACTTGTACGGCTGGCCCTGGAAATGTGCACAGTTCAGTATGTGCATGGGTCTTTCCTCACATTCCTCCTCTGAATTTTGGGTTAATCATGCGACCTTGTGGAGAAAGCAGCTGGTTTTGCATCTGATCTTAGGTAGACCACACACCACAAGCATGGGCTGTGTGTCTTCATGCCTGGACCTGGTGTGTGCAGCACTGGCACAGAGCTGTGGCTGTATCCCCTGGGGAAGGGGGGGTCTGTGAGGCTGTGGGTGCACCAGGCAAAAGCTGCCTTCTGCATGGCTTCTTGATGAGCTTGTGCAGTTGCTTAAGGAGGATTCAGCTCCTACATTTTCATCCCTGGGCTTGGTGGCACAGGCAGGGCTCATGGGGTGACAGTGGGTCCAGTGGAGAATAACACAGTTCCCAGTGAGCAGAGGCTGGGCTGTGTGTGCAGAGCAAGCCTGGGGAGATGGGCAGACCCAAGCTCCACACAGCCACAGGGGGACAGAAAGTGGAACAGGGTTTTGGAGAGGACCCCAAGAGATCTTGGGAGTTTGTTCTTATTGCACAGAGCTGCAGGGATGGAGATGTCCTGCCCCGTGCAGCCCAGCCACTCAGCATCCCCTGCCCTCTGCGTGCCCTGAGGGGGAAGAGGAGGGCTGATTCAAAAAGGAGGCTTTTAAGGAGAGAGGCTGCACACAGAATAAGATGCTGACTGACCAGTGAAGCCACCCCACAGCCCCGGCAGTGAGCTGAGCTCTCCGAGCAGGCTGTGGGCAGCTGAGAGCCGGCACTGCCCATGCTGCAGCACTCAAGAACCTGAAGAGCCCTTAATGGATTAATTGTCTGAGAAGATGATGCTGACAATCAGTAGCTGGAATCCTCCTCCCTCCTTTCCCCCTCCGTGTTTTTCCGGTCCCTGCCCTTACTGACTAATGCAGTCGCTGATGGTTTCCACATTTCCAGTCCACGAGATGTTACACAGGCCAAGCTTCCACGGCTGATTATTATTCACAACAGAACAAGATCTAGACAGCAAATTGCTTTGTTGATCCTGTGAAGAGAATCGATCCTTGCAAGCTTAGTGCATCCGCTGTGCTTCTCGCTGGCCAGACGCGCTGGAGGATGCTCACGGAGGGGTGGTCCAGCCTGGTGCTCCCTGAGGTCTGGTACCGAGCAAGCGTGAAGGCTGGGATTAAAGGCTGGGCTTTGGAGGCCAGAAGGCATGGTTCTGGTTGTCTGTGTGGGTATTAACTCTGGTATCCCGTCGGCAGACACTGAGCACGGTGGGTGTGAATGGGGATTAAAAGGCAGGGGGGTCCAGTGGTGGTTGAGAGGGGTCTTGGGGTGGTCCTGAGGAATGCGGAAGTTTCCTGCATCAAGGAGTCTGTAGGACTGAAAATTATTTAGATGCCAATGCTTTTCATTGCGCCTTAGTCATTACATCTTGGACTTTATGGTGCTGAAGAGCTGCTCACCCTGGTTGCATCCTCCAAAGGGAAAGTCTTCTGCTCACCCCCTCATCCATCCCATGGCTGCGTGGGACTGAATGAGGTGAAACTCCTTTGGTTCAGAGAAACCAGCAATGGGATGGGAGAGGGGTGGGCTGGTTGTTGTCAGTGGTTCCCAGCTCTGCACAACACAGTTCAAAGCTCACACTGAGCTAAAGAAAACAAGATGAGAAGCAAACACAACCCAAATCTGGGCTGGAGAGAAAGTGATTGCTTGTTAATGGAGCAGACCACACGAGGCTGTCCCAGCTCTGCCATTCCGGCAGTGAAAAAAACCCCTGCTGGGAGCCTCTACCACAAACTTGTAAGAAAACTCAGTTCTTCAGAGAGAATAACAGATCATAAAGCTGCAGGACACACACAGCTCATTAACAGGGTGGCAACGGCTGAGCCCACGCAGGCAACAGGCACCCACGCCTGGGGTGCAGGAGCATCAGTATCCACACGGGCAGGTCGGGGCTTCCCAGCACCAGTGTCCTCGGTGGAGACCCTACCCAACACAGAGGTGGGGAACGTGGCTATCAAAGCAACAAGTAATCAGCAAAAGATGCAAAACACAAGCAAATATCACAGGGAAACAGCAGCTCATGGGCTCCCGTGCATAGATCTCACCAGTTGCAAACCCAGGTTGTGCCAGGGTTCAGCCAGCTTCAGGCAAAGTCTGTAAATGAAATAATTTCCCAGCCTGCACGTGTCTCAAAGGCAACTGCGAGTGTCTGATGGTGCCTGATTGGGCTTTTACTTCTGCTGATATAGACCCGATGCTTTGCAGCTCCAGCATCTTTCCCCCGACAGCTCATTGATTATCAAGCTGGAAGGGACAACAGTCATAAATTCATTTGATCTTGTTTATGGTATTTGTCTGTCAGACTTCCCTGGATCGATTCCTATTTAAACCAGAATATTTCTCACTGGAAAAAAAAATAATATCTACGCATGGCAGAAAACTCCTTATGCTCCAGCCCTCTGTGTGATAGAGCAGAAATAATTGGGATTTTTTATAATTTTGGTGTGTGTAGAATGAGATCACAACCTTCCCTGTACAACAAGAAACAGAGCAGGACCCCCCCCCCAGCTGCACTCCTAGGACTCAGCCCCAGACAGCGATACCTTCCCTTCCCCAAGGAGCTCAGCACCCATCAGGCTGCTGTAATTGCACACTATATTGCTCTAAACAGTAGCAGAAAAACCCCAAATATATATAAAAAAATGGTTGCTGGTGCTAGAGACTTGAAAATCCATTAAAGGATTTATTATTTATTTTTTATTTTACCCAATACCTTGGGGGTCTGAAAGCTCATCTGCGTGCTACTGCTCCAAATGGAAAACCAGAATAAATGCATATTTGAAGTAATAAAAGCCCTTCCATACTAAATCTGAGTACAAATTAACAATTACTAGTGCTGTCTAATGCCTTTCTGCCTCTACATTTTCATTTAACAGCCATTCTTTTATCTTCAATGCTCCAGTTATTTTTTTTTCCTCCAAGATGCTTTTTCTTAGGCTGGGGAGGGGACTGTTTTGTTTTGGGCTTTTTTCCCCCCTTTCTTTCCAATGTAACAGCAGAAGGAGAGGATTTTATTTGCTGTTCAGGCAAGAAAAAAGAGAAGAGGAGGAAGGGAGTCACCACTTGGGCTGTGTGGGTGGCACTGGGGGGTGATTGGGATGTGCAAGTGTTGCCCGCTGATGGCCAACAGCCTCCTCTTCCAGACAAGTGGCAAAGGGAGCTTGGAAACAACCCAGCCTGAGGAGATTTTGGGTGACTTTACCCATGAATGAAGAGAGGGGGTTCTCCTAGGAGAAGGAAAACCCTAGTGCTGGTTATCCACCCCCCCAGAAGCATCACAGCACTAATGCACTGGGGGGAAATAAGGTGCTTAAATCTCTTGCCTTCCTCAGGAGCTGAGGATCTCAAAGCACCCATGGAAAAGGCACAAAGGGATTGGCAGTGGAGAGAACAGAGGGCACAAAACCAGGTTACCCCCAAGCCCTGCTGGAGAGCTGTGTGTGCTCCCTCTCCACACACCATTAAGTTTATGGGGAAGCACACGAGGCAGCTGGGACACCAATAACGGCTGTTGGTTACTGCTCTGCAAACAAGCAGGGCTGATGGATCTGAGCAGAGAAAGGATAATCCATGGAAAATCCCTCAATATACTGACAGGGATGCTATCCAATTTCCAGCTGTCCCCCCCTGGATGGACTGTGGATCTCTGTGGGTCATGGGAGGGGTTTGGTTCGTTGTGCTGGGACACAAAGCTCACCCAGAGTGGGGACACGGCAGGGGACCCATTGTCACCACCAGCACCCATGCATCTGAGCATCATCCTTGTGTGTAAAGAGAGAAAAAGAGGGATCCTGAAGAAACCTCAAGTTCTAAATACTTTCACTCCTCTCAAACTTTTGGAGAAGGGCATGAAATGTCTCCTTTAAAAAAGCAACCTATTTGCATATTTTGCATAACTTAGCAGGAGACACTGTGTTTTTGCTCTCCCCCAAGAGCTCTATCTGGCTTCTCTTTGATCCAGTTCCTCACATCATTGATAAAGCACAACATCAAGAGAGAACCACGAGGGATCTCGGAGGAGCAAGGAGCACTGCAGGCTCTTAGCTTGGCTGGAGACCACCCTAGGAGCCCTCACACTCCTCCATGGGAAGGTTTCTGCTCCAACAGCCAGACTCAAAGTCCAGATCAGGCAGGGGTCAAGTAAGGAAGTTTTGGGATGTCTCCTTGGCAATGAAGAGTTGTTCTAATGGTTAAAAACACTGAGCCCCTTTGGGAGTCCTGAGAAGCAGTGGGACCCCTTGGCCAGTGTCTCAGGAGACCCAAGGGCCTCTCCTACCTCTGCTGCTGGTTCATTAAGTGACCTTGTGAGTGCCCTTTCTGGCCTGCACCCATGAGATGGGGACAGCAGGGAGTGATTTACAGCAGGGGGTGAACATCAAGACCGAGGATGGAAGCAGAAGGGCTCCGGTGGCCCCTTGCTGGGGGGTTTCTGTTGGGTTATTTGGCCTGTTCTAAATGCAGTTCCTATTAGTTGCCTCTCTTTCTCACCAGGGAGCACACTGTGCTCTTAGCCAGGCTGTATCATGCTTTGAAATTCAATTCATCGCAATCATCAGCAGCTCCAAGGGCAAACTGAGAAAGCCAAGAACGTTGCCTCAGTTAATAAGATAACAATTTAACATGTGGCAGGGTTTCTTTCCCTCTGTCTCCCTTCAAACAGGCCAGCACATGCTTGGAGTTGCCTCTGAGTAATTCAGTAGAAAGGCTGCTGTGATTTCAATCTCCCATCCGCCCCGTTACCATCCAGCAATGCTTCTTGTCACCAGCTAACGGCATTTAAAATATTTACAGCCCTGTCTTTTCCCTGGGGAAGGATCAGAATAAATCATTGCAGCCAACAATAAATCAAAAATTAATCTCCCAAAAGCACGGGGCCTGTCCGATCCCTCAAATAACAAGCAGCAGAATTTATCAAGTAAATTGGTACTGGTGTCTGCGTGGCGTTGCTGGGGGGGTAATGGATGGGGTGGAAGGGCAGGCAGCTCAGCCAGCCCAGGAAGCTCAGATACCAGGGAAAAAATGTTGGGGTACAGCTCTGAGGTCATTAAATGCCACCTTCCCTTGTCACTCACATGGGATGGAGCCACGAGAGTAAATTCCCAGAGTCTGGCTTCCCTGTGCTTGAGCATCCCCTGTGGGGACAGCACTCAGAGCCTGGCACAGAAAGGGACATGGGGAGGGACATTATAAGATCCTTTACGTATTAATAGTATTTTTTTCATCTTTTCCAACATACAAAACCTAACAATACTCATCCTATTAGTATATCTTAACAACTAATTTATACTGTCAGTGTTTTGTAGGATATTATTCTTTTAACCCCCATGGTGCTATATATGTACACAGAGGGTTACTATGGAGTTCTCTGCAGAAGCACCCCCCCAAAATCCTAGCAGCTGCTGCAGGAGGGGCTCAGCACCCAGCCTGCAGGCTGCAAGATGCTCCAGGGAAGTCAGCAAAATAAACTGCCCCAATTCCTGCACGCAGCATCAGCTGAGGAGCCCTTGGGGCAAGAGGAGAGAGCGAGGAGCTTCCTGCAGGGAGGGATCATGGCTCTGCAGGGGTGACCTGTCCTGCAGAGGGGTCTCAGCTGGGGATGGCAGGGTGGGCTCTGGCTGGGCAGGCAGCAGAGGACAGAGGCTGACATGTCGGGCTTGCCAGCAAGGAGGAGCAGGTCTCTGTGGATTTCTGCTTTGGGTGGAAAGAACTCACTCTGCAGTTAGTGGAGCTCCAAATAGTTCTTGGATGCTTTGATGTAGATCACATGTGAAAGCAGCGCGAGGCTGAGAGCAAAGAGTTGTGATGAAATCCTCTCTTATAGTCCCCAGAGAATATTTTTTTCCATGATATGAAGCCCATGCAGCTCCAGGACCACCTGTAAAGCTCTGCTGGCACCTCTGCTGGTGCATCCTCCCTCCTCCACTGCTCACAGCACTTCTCCACCCCTCTGCCCTGCCATCACAATAACGATCAATCTGTCGATTATTGCTCTTTTAAAAGCTGATTTATCTGAATACAAACCAGCTCTTCCACCCAGTTCTCAGCCCTTATATCTGCTTTTCCTGCAGTGGAGGAAAAATTTCCTTTTGATCTTTCTTTTTCCCCACCCCTGCAACAAATTCAGAGTAAACTCATCTGTAGTAATTGCTCCCAGCAGAGCTGCTGTGTGCACCCCCTCTTCCTGCTACAGCTCAGGGTATCTAGATGCTTAGTCAATCTTATAAAAGGAAGAGACAGCTGAAGAGATTAAAGGCATTTATAGAGGTGACCCCAACCGTGCAGAGGCAATGCAAATATTTAACTGGAGATCATTGCTGGGTTGCATGCTGGAGTCCCCTGATGCACATGGGCACAGCCCTGACATTTCCCTCTCAAACTTGCTTTTTGTTCAGGCTTCTCATCTAATTTGGAGCCCCTGGACTGCAGAGAGCACGCAGATATTTCTGTGATGTCGCTAACACATGGACGCAAACGTTGGTTTTTAAGAAACATGATTTATAAGGTGCCAGAGCTGCGAGGCTGGGCTAACCCAGGCAGCAAATTAACTTGGGAAGTGCCAAGGTGCATTAGTCTGCCTGACAAGCAAACAGCCTGAACCGGGTCAGCAAATTTGTTAGGTGCCTTAGCATTTTCCTTAATGGAATCAGAGCTCTTTAACATTAATTTAATCTCTGCCAATAGCAGACATAACAGGGCTTTCCTGATCAGCAGCTTCCCAGCAGGAGTCATCTTCCTCTCCTGCACTGGGATGGCAGCAGAGTCCCAGGTCACCCTCTAGAGCCAGGCTGGGATCTCAGGGGGACTGGGGAGCAGTGGGCTGCTCCCAGGAGGACATCCTTCTGCTGCAGGGGTCCCTGGGGCTGGAGCTTAGGGGAGGATTCAGGAGGCCAGGGTCTACCCACAGTTCAGCTGCTGGAGAAGAGACCTCTCCCGAGGCCTCAGCATTCAGCACCACACTTTCTGTTGTTGTATTATTGCATTTTGTCCATAGTCATTGCATTCCAATTTTTCTCTTCATTCCATTTTCTCTTAACTGTGCCAGAATAAATCAGATTTGTTCTTCCTCTAGCTGTGCCCAGCAATCAGCCCCCAGCTCAGCTCCATACTACACCCACCCGCCATGGGGATGGACATTTCAGGGGCTCCTTCCACCACCCATCCCCTGTCCCTCTGCTGCAAGGACCACTTTGCAAGCTCGAAAATTGAAGTTGCACAGAGAAGGTGATGGCAACAAGGGAACCCCCCCCCCGATGGTATCCCCAAACCACACTGTTTAAAGCCTTGGGCACGTCCCTGTTGCCCAGTAAACCACTGCATAAGGAGGTAGGCATAGGCTTCACAACCCTTTCTTCCTCAGTGCTAAACATCAAGACAGCAAAGTTGTTATTTGTGAAGTTATTATGAGGTTTTAACAGGATTTTACAAAATTTGCCAACTGTACACACACGTGGGTGTGTGTTGACTTGTGTTTTCTTGTCATGAGTTACACAGAGACTACTCCATTCCAAAGAAGAGTCTCCTTCCATCTCCTCACACCCGTTCCTGCATCCACTCATCTCTCCATCCAGCTATCAATCACACTTGGGTGGCACATCTGTCTACCATGTAATTATCTACCTATGATATTTTATGGCTTGGCCATCCATCCGTATTGCTATTTATCTTCCTCCACATAAACACAAACACCCATCTGCTTAGTCTAATTGCTCTTTCAAGCCTTCCCTCCCCACCTTCCCCCAGGGAAACTGGTTTGCCCAACGGGCAGTTCACTTGGCCATGCCCACACATGGTCTCATGCAGACCAGGACCTGTTTGGCCAAGTCTGTCCCAGCAGTGGGACATCAAACCTCAGGTGAACGCACACAGCATCCAGAGCCAAATATGTTCACAGTGGATCAAGAGCCTAAGTGCCCCCATATCCCACTCCAGCAAGGGCACAGGCACACACACCCCTCACGCAGACAAATTAACCCATTTTCACCCATTCCTCATCAGAAATCAGGCCAGGTCCTTACCCAGCAGCACATTGAGACTGCCAGCAATACTGTATTTATGGTGTTACATCCTGTATTTATGGTGTTACTTTGGATTTACACTTGTTGGATTTTATTCTCACCACACCCCTGCTTTGTGGTATTTCCACTTTGATTTGTCTCTTTACAGATGGACATGCCAGGGGGGAAGGCTGGGCTTCAGAACCAGTTGCAGAAGAAACATCTCAGTACACCAGATCTGGGGCTCCTGGCTAAGACATTAGGCAGGGCTGCTGATTTTCTCCTCAAATCAGCAGCAAGTTGTTTACAATTATATAAGAGGCTCTTTGCCACAATCACTACCAAGAATTTACAGGAAAAATAAATTATGAGATGAAAAAAAATCCCTAGACTGCACTTTCCTGCCAAAATCAAGGCTGCTTTTGGCTCAGGCTTTGGTCTCCTCATATCATACAGACCAATTGGCTTCTTCCCTGGAGGAAAAGGAAGGCTCTGGCCCTGTTGGGATGTCACTTGCATTTACTGGGCTGGTGTTTTGTGGTCACCCAAGCTGGGGAGGAGCTGGGGGAGGGGTGCACACACTGGTTGTCACTGGAGAGGGAGGCAGAGAGGGGAGGATGGAGCACTCTCCCTCAGAGCATCTTGTCAAGGCGTGAGGAGCTAAAATTGGTGCCTACCTGCATGCTGAAAGGGACCCGAGGCTGCTGCACAATTACCCTTCCAAATGCAGAGATGTTTATCCTGCAGCAATTTTCCATGGTTACACTGCTGGTACCTGACAGCCCCATGTCAGCCCCTGTCCTCGCTCCGCTCCCACTGCCGTGCTCCTTTCCCCCCCTTGGTGCTACTCTCCAGCTTTCTGATCACTTCCATGACTTTTGACAAGAGATCTCAGGTCGGGAAAGTTGAGACTGGATTTGATAGAGATGAGGAGTTCAGCCACCAGCTGCAGGAGGACCAAAGCCATCTCCAGCCACCCTGGGGTGGGGACGAGCACTGAGCAGCAGCATTAACAGCAGTGTTTGTTTTCCAGCAACTATGCTAACTGGAAGTTGATGGGATCAGGTTTATCCTGGCTCTCAGCTCTGTGGATGAGCTGTGTAAATCACTGCCAGCCCACTGATTAAGTAAAAAGTCAATTATCCCACCTGGAGTCCTGCTCCCTGCAGCAGAAGGATGCTCTTGGCCATGGGAACATTCCTCCCCACTCAGCAACTCTTTCAGTGCTCACAATCATCACCTACAGCTTTTACATTTGTTATGCCTGGTGCCACAAGTGTTTCTCCTGGAAGGGAAGCTCACAGCCCAAGCTGGAGGGGAGAGGTGGATGTGGTACAGCTCCTCACAGCAACCTGTACCGAAAGGATGGAGAGCTGGGAAGGCATCTCCCTTACTGCAGCTCTTCCTTCCACATGCTTCTCTGGGCAGGCACAAAAATCTCTGCTGGCTGTGTTCAAATTCAATTTTAAAATTACCTTGCTCCTTTGAAACCTCACTGGGGACTTCCCCATAAGGCTCATTGAAGAGTTTCTATCCTGGCTTTCAACTCAATGAAAATTTTCATGGAATTCATCCTCCTTGGGAAAAAGAAAAAAACCTGTTTTTCATTAGAACAACAACAAAAATAATAAAAGTTTGAATTTCCAGGTGAAATGTTTCATTTTTAAGGTGTCAGTCAGCTTCGGGCTTTTCATTTTTTCAGGCTGCTGATGAAAGCAGGGTGTATAAAGTGAAAACCCAAGCCCCTGAACCATGCAGTCACCCTGGGGATCTCACCCACACAAACCTGCCCAGGTCTTCCTCCAGGCTTCACTTTGCTCTGCTCTCCATGAGATGATTCAGAAATCCTCTCCTGCAGTTCCATCCATCAGTAACAGTGCTCCTGCACCTCAGCCTCCCCTCCTGCACTCCAAATCTCTGCTGAAAACATCACACATGGCTTCTCCCTCCTCCTTACATCCATTACTGATGCCCATGACCACATTAGACCTCTGCAGAGCATCCTGCCATACAGCACAGCTCCAGGGTTTGCTTTTTGGGGATGAGAAAGTCCTAACAGCTTCTATTGGTGCTGCCAAGTCATCTTTTCTCCTGGTTCTTAATTGGAAAGCTGGTCTCCCCCCTTTCCTGTGGGAAAGCCATCTGGAGAAGCCTGGTGAGAGACGCAGAAGCAATGCAGGGGACAGATGTGAGCTGGTCTTGAACACGTTCCCAGAGAGGCTGCTCCACACTTAGTTTTGATCAGGCCAGTGTGCAGCTAGACAGCAGGTTGGAGAATGTAAATAACCTCCTTCAGCCAAGCTTTTAAATTAACTCACTTTGCTAAATTTCACTCTGTTTGCCCTCTGTCCAGGACAGGGCATGTTCATGGGATCAACCAGGCAGATCCTCACTATGCTGCTGTCTCCAGCCCACCATTGCCAATTTGCACCAGCCCAAAATCAGGACCCACTGATGACCTAGGGCTGCCCAGGTGCTTTGTGCAGAGAGGTGAGGCAGGAGGACACTTCCAGGCTTTTGTCCAGCATTTAAAGTGCAGATCTGCAGGAGCTTGTGTCCAGCTCCCTATAGTCCATGTCTCTTCAGTTGCCTTCAACAGGAGCCAGGTGGGTAGCAGAGGTTCTGAGCCATGGGTCTGTTTTGGGTGTCCCCCAAAAACCTGTCCCTTGTCCTCACCATCCTGGGATGCTCAGCAGGGAAAGCTGTGGTGCTCAGGGAGGAGGAACTGGCACAGGGCTCCTGTGCTGGGGTTGTTTCTGCATGGATGAACCCACTGAAGCAAGCATGCCAAACATGCCCTCTGGTTCACCAAGGGTTAACCAGCCCCAGTCATTTGGGGTGATCATGCCACAGGTTCTCAGACAATGGGTTCTGGCAGTGTGACATAATAGAAGAAAATAATACATCGAAGCCCCAGGGATGTGGTAATGGAAGGTTTGTCACCCTAACTACATCATCTTCTGACCTCAGCAGAAGGCAGATAATTGGGCTTCCTCTGTTAGAGAAATAATTGGTATTGGGATCCACCGGGGTGCTGAGGACAGCTGGGAGCAGAGCAATGCCCAGGTCCTGGAATTCATGGTCAATGGCAGTGGATTCAGGGATCAGCCCTTCACATTAGGCACTGTTATGGGATTTACACAGTGGCAGCTTCTCCAGTTGCTTACAAAACCCTGAGCCTGTTTGCACAGGTTCTACTGAAAAGAAAATAAAAAAGCCTTGCTTGGTGAGCTAATGGTAGAAGGAAACCTAAAAGAAGTTCTGGTCCTTTATGGCTTAACCCAGAGCAAAGGTTTCAGGGAAGCAACGGCACCCCCAGGCACATCTCTGGTGGGGAGGAGGGCTGTGCTCTACCCCAGAGGATGGACAACTCCTGATTTACACCAGGGAGGGACAAACCTGCTTCTAATAAATTGTCCAGCAGTCCCAGCCACCAGCTCCATGCATAGCATTAATTCAGGCCCCCCAGTCATGTGTGGGGAGCTGCAGAGCACACAGGGGCTTGGGACCAGGGCAGTGGTAATTACTATTCATGCAGGAGAGGATACTTTATTCCCGTGTCAATGGCAAAGACGCTGAGCAAGTTGTACAGAACGTACATACATAACTAACTGCCTCATTATTCATAATAGCAGTTTATTCTACTCTCAGGCCCCTACACAAAATGATTTCTGAGGCAGTTGTCAGATGAGGATTAAGAGCAAGTTCTCGCACTGAATCAAGAAGCAAGCCCTGATAGGAACCTCCCACTCCCAAACACGTTGTCTGACCCAAGTACTTTGATCAAATTGTGGCCACATGGAATCTTCTGCTGCTTTTCTGGTTTTTAAGATAGCCACCACCAACCTCACCACCCCATAGACCTCTCAGGACCTGTCTATAGGTGCCTGCATGCATCTATCCAAACCCATGCCTGGGCAGCACTTGGACATGAGCTTTGAGGTTGTACCTAATGGGATTTATAAGATACATCCAGCTCACATGTGTAGCAAACTCACTTCTATTGCCCAGAGTGGAACCCAAAAGGTGCTGCCAACCCAGACAGGAATCACATCTCCACTGCAGATCCTACACACAGTTGTAATCTACTCACCCAGCACTAACACACACCTTCCATACATCACACATACTCACACCTACTCATGCAGGCAGCTTCTTGTGTCCAAGATTTAAATGACAACTAACATCTAGTATTAGCACTCATAGCATGGCATATTCATTTGCTGTATGCACAAACATGAACCAATTAGTAGACTTAATTAGTGTGATGCTGCAAAGTGAAAGAAATGTAGGAGAGACATAGAAAGGAGAAAAGACAGACTAGGGGGGAGGGATAGGGAAGAAAGGGAATATAAAAGACCAACACAGTTGGGAGAGACAGATAGATAAAAGGTCTATATAAAAATAGAAGCCAACTTGTTCTCCCTTATTTATGCATGGCATGGCTCTGCATACCAACAGCTAAAGAAAGAATTCCCACCTAGGGCTCCAAGGCAGCCCTCCAGGGGAATATCCACTGCCAGGAAGGAGTGGAAGATGAATCCACAAAGGGAGCTCATGGCCCAGGATTGCTCCTCCACCCTCCAGGCACTGCTCCTGCCAGCTGTGAGCTCCTGGCCTGTGCACTGCTGTGTTTCTGGCTGAAGGCAGGCTGGAGGAGCAACCTGTCCATGGAGAGGCTGAAAGGGAGGAGGTTTGAAAAGCAAACGAGGGCTGAAAATATTGCAAAGAGAACTGATATGCTAGACAGAGCAGAGGAACCCCACCATCTCTTCCAGCAGCTTTTGTGGTATTTCATTCCTGGGCAACACTTCAGGCACTGAGTCCTGGCCACACAGTAGGAATGTACTCCTGTATATTGATGTGCCTTTGGACTCATGTACAAAAGCTCAGTGTGAGCATGCTGACACACACATCCATCCCTGCTCACACATCCATCCATCCATCCCCGCTCACACACCCATCTATCCCCCGCATCCCAGCTTTAGTTACAAAGCACTCAGAACCCCTGCTCCTCATTGCCAATCCACTCCTCACTGGGAAAGCAGAGTGCAGTGAGGAGAATAGCAGCACTCAAAATTTTACTTCTGTCCCCCAGGGAGAAGTCATTTACTTTTCCAACCAGCAGCACAGTCTGGGTTTGCATCCTCCCCGCTACTCATCCAGAAGATGAAAGAGTTGGAGGATTTCTCTCTGCCTCCCGGTCTGTGTTGGCCTATACCACACACTGAGGATTATAAGGCATTAAGGCTCTCAACTAGAGAATTTCTCAAGGCAATATTGACTAAAAGGTTTCCTTAAGTGTCCCCTGATCGGCAGCATTTGATGGGGTTTAAAGGCAGTGGCGAGCTGAGGCTGGGTTTAGGAGATGTGCTCTCAGTGCCCCGCAGCCAGCCAGCTTTCAGACATCCCTTAAATTACAAGTAACCCCCCCAATGTGAAGCACAATGACATTTTAAAACAAGTTCATCCCTGCATGTCTCAGCAAGCCAAGAAAAAAAAAAATAAGACTGCAGGGGCACAAGGAGCTGCCAGGACAGTTGCAATGCAGGATACTCCTGTCACCCCTTAGCACAAACTGACAGCCTAAAAACTTGAGGTACAGGCAAAGCTCAAATTAAGGTGCTGACTCACATCTAAATCCAGCCCAGTGAAGGGATGAAGGGACAGAGCCCAGGTGACAGCACAGCCAGGCAGCTGAACGCCCCTCTCATGGCAGCAAACCCATGGGTGCAGCAGCAGCGATGCCAGAGGAGACAACGCCTGGCTTGGGCTGCGTGGGAGGGAGCTCTGCTCTCCCCTGCCCGCTGGCAGACAGCAACATCAGAGACACACAGAGGGTTTAGGGAGGCTGAGCCGCAGAGAGTCATCCCCTGGCTGTTGTGTGGTTGGTGTCTGCTGTTCAGGCACAAAGCTGCCTGCTGTCGGTCCCACTCCTCTAAACCCGGTGCTGATGTGATTTAAATGTTATCTATCCTGTGCAGGAGAAGATGCCCCTCGTGGAACAATAACAACAACCTCCACACATCCCTGCCAGACCCCCTTTCCAGTCAGTCTTTTAATTAAATCCCTTCTGGTGCCCAGCCCCATGGATTAGCAGAGGAGCCCTGGCAGAGCCAGCCCTCGCTCCTGCTCTGCTGTCTCCCCCAGAATCACATCTGATGGCTTTTTGTTCTTGCTTGCTGCCTGGTACCTGGCCTACACAGCTTTAACCTCCCTCCAAACAGCTCAGCCTGCATTCCCAGCCCCTGGCAGACTTTGCAATGGGTTTTCACAGGAAGAAAAAAATATAATATAGATATACACATGTAGAGTGGTATCATTATTGTTCTGTTTCTATAGCTCAAATTGAAAATGGAATAATGATACTAAATTGAAAACAGAATCCCAATGGGTCCAGTCCACAGAAAGATGCCCACAAGTGCCAAAGGCACTGGGCACAAAGCCCCCAGAGCTTATGGTTGTCTGGGCTGCAGAACTCAAGCAGTCTGCCCCAGGTTACAACACACATGAGCAGAGTCAAAGAAAGAAAGCAAAGCTGTTCAGAGCTATCTGTAAAGCTGAAAAAAAGGGAAAAATATAAATAAGGAGGAAAAAATACTTTTTAAAAGTCTTCCTTGATAATACAGCCTGGAAACAAACTCTAGAGCTGGGACTATATACAGATGCTGGATGAATTCTTGCCCCTTGCAGGCAAGTGCAACTGCTTTAGTCCAGGTGAGGCTCTGGGAGCTGTTTCTACCAGGTGCCTGTGTGCTATTGTCATTTCAGTATATCCTGATTTTGGGCTGAAAATACAGCTACAGGGGCCTGTGCTGCTTGGAGTCTGCCTGGGTGAAAGCAGCACCTTGAATCAGGGATCCAGCTCAGTATCTCAGGCCAGAGCCTCCTGACAAAGCCTGAGCTGCTCTAGCATGGGGTGCTCCTGGCAGAACAGAGTCCTCGGAGGAAGGTGGCTGTAGTCACAAGGTGGCTGCTGCCCACATAGTGGTTTCATCTCTCCCTGGTCTGGCACATTTGGGATGCTGAAATCACTGCTCAGCTGGAGCTGCTGCATCAGCCTTTGAACATCTCAGCAGGCATGCCCTGTCCTGCCTGGCCCAAGAACCACTCTGTAGGAGAACCAGGCTATTAAATACTCAATTTTCACTTGCAGGTGCTGGCATGGGAGTGGATCAGTCCTTCACAAGCTGATCACACTCTCAGGGCAACCAGCTGCTCAAGATGGAGTGAACCACAGCACATCTTGCCTTAGCCTGGCTAAACCCAGTTGCTGTCAGCAGCCTGAGCAGTTACAGACTCCCCTTTCCCCCTGTGACAGTTCATCTCTTGCCCTGCTACAGACTCCACCAGGCTTGGAGGAGACCAACACACCCAGTCCCCAGATAGGGGGCAGATGGACCAGGGAGGATCAGAGTGGGTGTCTCAGAGCCTTCAAGATGAGAAGGACCAAGAGGGCGAGTGTTGGGACAGGCACAGCAGTGGCTTCTCCTGGTACCAGCTGGCTGCTGGCAGAGCCCAGCTCTTCTCCTCCAGCAGTGATGCTTCCCCCTGGCAGCCACAGCACTGTCACACACAGCACCTTTGTCACCAGGGCACACGAGTCCCTGCGTGTGGCAGCAGCCAGAGCTCTCCTTCCATCAGGATTACAACAGCTTCCCAAATCCCACATTTACTCATTCCCCACCTTGCCTTCTCCTATCAGCCCCCGTTATCTGATAAGTGTTGAGGCAGGCAGAACCAGCTGATCAGCACCAACAGGAGAGAGCTGACACCTCACCAGAGAAATTACAAGGAACACAGGAGATAAGGGAGGACCCTGGGTACAGCGAGCTGACACAGGGCTGTGTGTGACTGCACTCACCCTGCCGAGGTAGTGTAGATGTGAGCACAGACACCCTCAGCTGGGAACATCGTGTTCACCAGAACCTGGAGATACATATTTATCCTGACAGACGGATACGTGAGATTCAGTGGAAGAAGTAAACTCAGTCAGCAATGATTTCTTCTGCACCAATCACAGCAGACAGGGAAGTCTATCAACACCCCTCCAAACTCCCCAGGAGACACCCAGGTGAGTCCTTCAGCTGCATCGGAGGCAATGACCCATGTCAGAGGCACCCCAGGGTCCCAGCTCAGACCTACTGCACAAGGGAAGAGCAACTGGGTTTTACACTCTGACTGTGATGGACCTGGCAGCACCCCTAAGAGCTGAGCACCCATGGGAGCACCTCCATTTGCACCCAGTAAGCCTGGTGCATCCACACCCAACACTGGCTGAAGCCTTGTTAAGACAGGGCAAGACTTGGTGTGCCCTGAGCCAACTCGTTTGTGTTGCAGGGAGATAGAGCTTGACTGATCCACAGCTTCAGCTGCTGCAGCAAATCCTAAACCTGGGGCCCACAAGACAAATCTGAGACTTCCAGGCTGGAGAGTTTTGCAGCTGTAATTACTGCATTTCCCAACCCATGTGCAAGAATGGCTCAGACAAAGGCATAGAAATGACAAATTGCACACCCTCCTGCAATTACAGTCACAAGTGCAGGATGTATTTTTGACCCGGCAGCTCTAGCAGGGCCCCTTTTGAACACATAAAAGTCTCACTCTTTGTTTATTATGCAACACATCCGATGACACTGCACACATCAGAGTGTGCTAATTGCCTGGAGTACTCCAACGGGTGCTACTGGGCCCATCATAAACTGTCCGTGAAGGAAAATTACTGATAAGCACACTGATCTTACCTCATCACATAAATAATTGGTCGTATTATGAATGCACCAGCCAGCACAATTAGGACCCAAAGGTTGTGCCATATGTCACAGCAAAGCTAATTTCTCCTAGGCTTGCAACAGGGCTTATTACTCAATGTCACAAGCTTATTTGAGAGTGGATTCTGGCTTGATGCAAGTCACCATAACTATGTTAGAGAATGGGGCAGCTCTGATTTATGCCAGGTGATGAACTAGTCCATGATGTCCATATGGGTCTGTAATTATCCTTATGGACACAGATATGGATGTTCTGCACAAAGCCACTACTGTGCCTGTTACGGCTATGATTTGAGATAATAAAAAAGGCCAATGATGTGTTACATGCCCATCAAAAGTTCCAGGCTGGTAGGAGAGGAAAATTTCCCAATTGCTTACAGGCTCTAAGTAGACAAAATAATGTCCATTTTGTTTCGTAGGTTGATTGAAGCTGAATTAGTGAGAGAGATTAACTTAATAAATACGACACTCCATCACGGGAAGTGTCACATCTGATGGTAGATATGGACACCTCAGTCTAATGTTGGAATAGGCTTTGCAAAGTGGGACTTTACTGCATGGCAGAGCAAGAGACCCAAATCCAGACCTCCCAAAAGCTTCTGCGGTGCCTGGACCAGCTTTTTGCCAGTGCTGCAAGCCACTCATCTCCAGGAGGTGGGAGGGGGAGGATGGCAGGAGATGACTCAGCCTCCTCCGTGCTTCAGCAGAGACGCAGCATGAGCAAGCAGAGGATGTTGTGCCTACCTGCATGTTTGCAGCCTCCTCCTCCTCGGGAATCCTGAGGAGCGCAGGATGCTCGGAACAAGCACACAGTGAGTCAAGTGAGAACCTCCAGAAACCTCAGGGCTCAGACTATGTGGAGTAGGCTCAAGGCAGGTTCACAGTGAACTCTGAGCACAGAGAGCAAGATAGGAACAGGGTGCTTCTGTCTGCACTGTGCAGATCAGCAAGCAAAGGAGCTGTGCTGGGCTTGATCTGCTTGGGGATCCCACCAAAAGTCACTGTGATGCTCCCACAGCTTTGCAAGACACTCAGACCTGGCTACCCCCCACCCATCCAGCAGCCTCCATCCATCAGGGCAGCAGAGCATCACCGGGTTGGGTCCCCTACAGATTCATAGGGCAGGAATGTTAATCTCAAGCCCAAGGACTACTTGCTTTAGCCAACAAGGCTGCCCTCCCCAGGGACTGTCCCGGGCAGCAGCATGAGCAGAAGGACCTCTGTGTCATCCTGTCCCTTGCTCTAGGCTTAGCCAGGGGCTCTCACACCTGAGGGCTGTGCCAAGGCTGCAGAAAGCTGTTCCAGGGACTCTGCTCCCCAAATCCTTACAGAGCAGGGCCTGGCTCAGCTTCTGGAGCAGGACATTTGCCAGATTCCATCTGAGACACAAAAGGGAGGCCTGGAACATTCCTGAGGATTGATCTTCTTCCTGGAGAGAGCTCATTAAAATAAGAGCCCATCTATGTTGCTGGCAGCACTCCCAACAGACCCAGGGTGGGCTCTGCCCCAGCCCCTCTCCAGCCCAGGGGAGCATCTGTGCTCACCCCAGGTGACAGGAGGTGGAGGTGACAACCAGCCAGGTGCCTGTTACAGCCAATTGATCACCTCCCATTGTGTCTTTGGATCCTTGATGCCTCTCAGGCTGCTCCATAGAAACAGGGCTCTCTTCCTGCCTCTTCTAAAGCCACACGAGCCACCAACAGGACTGGAGAGCTTATTGTAGTCAGAACAGGATAGCAGAGCTAATAAGCACCAACAAGGCATTAATAAGGTGCTATAAATATCAGTGTCCCCCTCAGAAGCAGCGAGGGGGGCTTAGCTTTCAGTTATATGCCTTGCAGCAAACCTAAGGCTTGAACCCACACAGAAATCCCCTCTGATCCCTTATGGGCTCCCATTATTCACAGCACTCGCTCTTTTCATTTGAAATTTTCCTCCAGCTTTCCCAGCCTGGTTCAAACTCCAGCCACCAAAAGAGGGAATTTACTTTTCCAATTCATAGGCAATACAGTCCATTAGGTTTAACAAGTGAATGAACTTCACATGTAACCTACAGCAAGCATCAGCTCTGTGGCTATTCATTTTAACTGATTACCTCGTTTGCTATATCTAGGAGCCCCTGGCGTGGCCATGGCAACTGGTTTTGCTTAAATGCAGCTGAACAGTAAAGTTAATTTTAGATTAGGTGAGGAGGAAGCTTGGTGCACCAAGGGAAGCTCAGTGCTAGATTTCTCTTCTCAGCTTCTCTGATGGAAATGGCTCTGCCTGCAGGGTCCTGTGCAGTTGGCCATGCCCTTGCAGTCACACCAGGCTCCCAGTGCTTGCACATCCCTGCTGGAGATGCCAGGCTTCAGGCATCCCTGCACCAGACCAACCACTTGCAAGCTCATTAGTCATCCATGAGCCCTCCAAGCCACCAGCATGACTCTGCTGGTGGGATCCCTCTCCTCCAGCCAGCTATCCACAGAGCTTCTCCCCTCAGCTTCATACCCAGGCAGTGGAGGAGAGCAGATGGTGTGGTTTCTCACATCCCAGGGTAGGTCTCTCACCCAGGTGGGCTGGCTTGCCCTCGCCCTTCCAGCACTGCATATATCACTGGGAAGATTTCCTCTTGGTGTCTTATAAAGGTGCCAAAAAAAAGAGTCTCCAAAAACCCTGGCCTGGGGAGAACCTATATATACTGATGTGAATATTCATTCCTTAGCCAGAAGCACTCATAAATAAGGTAGAAGTGACCTTAAACATAATTAGTACTTTGGACCTAAGAGGTGTATTTTGGTTGTACTCAGGAGACTGGAGTAGGTGGTAAATGGGCATTTATTTGAAGCAAACCTGCCCATTACTCAAGTCCTTCCTCCAGGGCTGCAGGAAGCAAACAGCTCCAGAGCCCCATTTCCCAAACCTTATTCCAGCCAACGCACGCCCTGGAAAGCTTCCTCAGGGTTTCCTTTGCTCTTTTGAGTTTTCTGCCTTCTTCACTCCCTGGTTGTGGCTCCCTGTGCTCACCCAGGCTGAGGGCACCCACCCAAGGAGCCCTGGGACCCAGGACACATCTTCTCCCTGCCAGCTTGGGCTGCTCCTTCCATCATTTCACCTATTTCACCTCAGCTGGAGCTTAACCACCTCTTTAAACATAACCTGAAGGAAGGGAAGCTCCTGCAGGCACCTGATTGAACTCAGTCCCAGCACAACAACATGCCCTGAACTCATAGAGCACCTCGAACACCCAGCAGCACCCACTCCACAGCCTGGTTCCTGATAGACACGAACATTGCAAACCCAGTGGTGTGTAGTACATAGCTACACATGAGATACACACACATCTAGCCCCGTGTTAGCATTTCTGTTACACACCCATACACTATGCAAACCCCCACTGACTATTAATACATATGCTCACAAAAGAAAGCAACACTGAAATAAAAACACCACCAAAGCATGCCTTGCTTTGGCTCCAAACCGTTGCCTAGCATAAAAAGATACGCCTGGCTGCATTTAAAGTGTATATTTACTTATAAGAATCTATATTTACTCAGGCAGCAGCCCTGCTAGTTCAGTGAAGCCACGATCCCCATGGCCACGCTCAGCCCCAGGGCTCTGGGACAGGGCTGAACCAAGCCCTGGTTCTTGCTGCTTACACAAGGTTTGGTGCCAAGCTGAGCACATTACACAGTCCCTTTTATTTATTTCTTTTTTGGTTTGTGTGCAGGCCTCCAGCCATCCAGGGCTTCAGAAGAGACAAAACCAACCAGCATCTCTCCAGCAATTCCAACTGATGCCGACAACAGAGGGGAGAAGAGCATCAGCTGCTCCAGTCTCTTCCAGGAGACAGTTAAAAAAGAGAGAAACCTATTGAGATTGATTAACCAACGCTGTGATTTGTAATTTTCCTTAATGCCATTAAAGAGAAGCATTGACCATTTGTTCAGGAGAAGGGGGAAAGGGGATGTCTGGCAGAGCACCAAGTTTTTGCGTAATGAATTCGGAGGATTAATCCTATTAGTCTGTCTCCTTCCCTTCCCCCAGCCCCTCAACTTCTCTGAAGATGAACAGCAGATGCAAGAAAATAAAAAAAAAAAGACCCAACCAAACAGCCAAGATATTGCCTGAGCTGCATCTGATATCTCCGAGACCTTTGTGCTGGCCCTGCCAGATAGGAAAATGACTCAGAGGAGCGGTGGTAGGTGAGGAGAACAACAGTGATGCTATCAGAGAGGCTGGGAGACAGCTTCAAAGCCTCCAGCAGCTGAAATATGCAGAACAATAGAAGGGGGGGAATTGTGTGGTTGAGGAGTAGGCACAGTGATGTTATTAGCAGGTTACAAGTGGCATTTGTGATGGGGGCTGCACCCCATAGCATGGCATGGGAACACCCTTGATAGTTCAGATATCTGTGTGGACCAAGGTCCAGCCTCACTGCAGAAGGGCACCTGCAGCTTTCCATGGAGAAAGATGCACACGAGGAGTGATGAAGGACCAACCTCCACCCCTACTGCCTTCCTCCCTGTCTCTGAGCTGGAGCAGCTCCTTCCATACCTCCACAGGCTCAGACAGAAACAGCTCTGGGCAGGAGACCTTTGTGGTCCCACCAAGCCAGGAGTGACCAAGAGCTGCTCTTGAGGGACAAGCCTGGAGAGCCTCCGAGCAATGACTGGGGGTGTTTCCCCCCACTCCCAGGACAGGCTCAACTCTGCTGCCACCCTGGTCCTGCAGTGAGGGATGCTCATGGGGGATTTCACACCAACTCCCATCTCAGAGCCACCAGAAAGGCTAAACTAATTTTCTGAGCTTTCCTTCCCTTATCTTTAAGTATCACATTGGGGAGGAAAGAATGTTCTACACCCCCTTCCCTGGTCCTCTAGCAACATGTAAAGCATTGCTAATGCACTTTCCCCAGGAGCTGAGGAGGACAGTAGCTGCTTTCCTTGGGCACAACACGTCACCTATAGACAGCATCACGTTAGCTTCACATCATTACATGTGACAAACCTCTGCATTAGGAGCCATAAATATTTATATAGCATGAAGGCAGACAACAGAGCCGACACCTCGCACTGCAAAGGGATTCAGGCGTGGAATATTATTTACAACTCCTCCAGCAACACTCGAGCGTCACCCGTTCCATGCCTCCCTCCCCACTCCATGTTATTCCTTCCAGGAAAGGAGGAATATACATCTCCAGGCACCAAGGGGTTTGCCTGTGACATTTCTCAGCTAGAACTGACTGTACAGTCTTTCTCCACCGAGGACATCCCACGCAGTCAGCCCCCAGCTCTAACCAAGTAGTCAGAGCTGAGGAAGCCAAAGCTACCAACCACACGGAACAAACCCCAGGCATGCTGGTGGCTGCCAGGCAGGCAGGGATTTACCAGCTGGTTTCAACCCCCACCATGAAAATCTGCTCATGGCTCCACTTCCCATTGGGATCTCTCAAAGCCAGACCTGAGGACACCAAGCTGCCATCCAACACCTCCCATTTTGGGGAGGATTCAGCCATTTTAGCAGCACCTCATAGCTGCTGTGCCCTCCTGAATGCAGCCAGTCACCACAACCTGGGCACTAGGGAGATGAACCCTCTGGGAGCTGCTCCTCCCCAAAAGCTCCTGCCCATGCACGGGCAATGGCACTGCACCCCTTCTCCCACCCAATAGATCTCCCTCCTTACCTTCTCCCACATGCCCAGGATCACCACCACACCTTCCATCCTCAGTCTTCTGCAGGAGCTGGGAACAAGCAACACCAAGAGTTCCTGGCTGCAGCCATGGCCACCTCAGCTGACACCAAAGCTTCCCCATCAGCTGGGGCACACTCAGGAGGGGGGACACACCACCCCAACACATCCCTGGTGCTACACAGGAGCACTGCAGGCCCAGGGGACACAGCTCCTCCCATCAGCAGCTTTATTTGCAGAGCAGCTCTCACACAGGTGCTCTGTGGCTCAGATTTCCAACACTTTTCAGGTGCTGGACGTCAACCGTGATGAAAGCAGCCACCTGCCAAGCATCTCCTGAGTGAGCTCCTTGACGAGCACTCAGACCCCGTGTTCTTTTCCATTAATAGTTTACTAATGAGTCTCTTGGCACATGTGTTGGAGCAAACAGCCAGATTCAAAGCAAGTGTTAGAGATATTTCCAGAAGGTGCCTTCAGAGCTCACTACCACAGGTGTCAAAGAGCCATCCCACCGGGGAGCAGAGCCCCGGGAGGGACAACAGAACCTGAGCAACCACTGAAAATCTCCTGTCTGCTGCTCCTGCAATGCCACCACCTGAGCAGCTGGTGCAGAAGTTCCTCCACGGTTGATTTTTAAAAGAAGATCTGGCCATGAAACTCCTAAACTGCTCCCAAGAAAGTTTCAAGCCAAGATTTGTCCAGAAAATGATTTTCAGGGGGGCGTTTCCTCAGTTCCAGCCTTCTAACAAATCCCATACGGTGCCCCTGATGCTCCAGCCTGAAGGGGCTGTTGAGGTCCCCCAGCCTGTGCTCCAGCATCCCCAGCCATGAAATCCCTTCATCTCACACTTATGGTTTGTGACTGCACTGGAGCATCTCCCCAGACCTCCTGTGTGGAGAGGAGCAGGGGGAAGGTGAGCAGCCTCATCCATGAATCCTGAGCTTCCCGGCCACCCCGGAGCAGTGTCACACGTGGAGGGTTGTCTCCTGGCAAGCAGAGCTCTGCAGAATTAGCTCTCATTAATCCTCATACACAGCCAGTTGACCGCAGCATTGAATTAGCATCTGGTTAAGCATGCACAGGAGCTGTGGGAGATCCATCAGAGGGAATGAGTCTCTGGTGACCATAGATCAGCTGCAGAGTGTCAGGGACACCAGGCGAGCAGGGAGGTCCCATCACTGCTGTGAGGGCATCCACGGGGCAGTGCCCAGCTCCCTCTCCACAGGGGACATGCAGGATCATTGCAGGGGGTCCCAGTGCTGGTGGGACCTCACAGGCACCCAGCAGTGCTCAGGCTTCCCAGAGGATTGAGGGAATCGAGCAGCTCAGCCCCACCACAGGCACAGGGCTTGAGCTGCCACCAGTGCTAACCAGGCAGGAGCCACTGGAGGTGAGACAGTCCTTGAAAGGCAGAGTGAAATGGCCCTGAGCTCAACCAGACAAGCCCTATGTGTGTCACCTGCCAGGCTGGGATCCTGGGCTTGCCATGGGCTGATGTCCTCCAGCCAGCACCCCTCAGGGTTGATCCACTGGGTCCTTCTGTCTCCACTCCCCCACCCAGCACAGGAGGGCAGAGCACCACAGGATGGTTTGTGGTGCCCTGGGAGCATCCCATCACCCGGCTGTGGCATTTGCTGGGATGTCTGGGGAAGCAAGAGAGCACCGAGCACGTTGAGCAGCAAACACTGTGTCTTACGCCTGCCTGGAGGCTCTTTACACAGCTCCAATTGATCTGCTGTAACCTGTAATTATTTTAGTTGATTTTTTTTATTATTTCATGCTCTGTTTTGTTTTGTTTTTACTCAATATTTCTCTCTGCTGAAGTGATGCTGCACGGGCAGGGGTCCGTGGTCACTCATGTGCTTCCCAGCCACTCCGTGGCCAACAGCTGCTCAACCCCTGCCCATCAAGCAGTGGCTTCCACAGCCAGCCTGAGCCCTTCCTCCTATTTATCTCACATCTATTTTTATTCTGGTGATTTTGTATTTTTCTCCTTCTTTCTTCCATGCCACCTCTCAGCCATAAAATGGCATCTTTGCACTGGAAATCAGTGCTTTCCACCAGAAAAGAAACCCAGTAATGCCAGTACAGCCCACAGCGAGCCCCACACTCTTGAGGATGAAGAATGCACCCCCACAAGTATCCAAGGAGTGACCATTGTTCATCACTCCAGCTCCATCAGCAGCCAGAGACACTTCTGTGCTTGCACAGCCAGTGCTGGAGCTGTTTGCTCTCACCTGAGAGCGGTGGGGAAATCCTGGCTGGGACAAATCTTCTCGTCCTGGTCCAGGGATAGGTAAACAATCAGATGTATTCATTCCCCCGATGCATTTAGAGGAGTCACCTTTCTAATTCCTCTCGCCTTTTACCTCTCGGTTTCCTGGGAATGCTCTGCTGGGTGTTGCAAAGGAAAGGAATTATTATTCAGAAAAGAAGTGGGAGAGATGCTATAAATGTAAAGCACAAGAGCAACCCTTAATCATCCTCATCATTAGTTAATTGCCGTAGCCTGAGTCCGTTCCAAGGAGAACACAGAGTGTTAAATATAGATGTAGAACCGGGATCTATTTTTGTGATTTTTGTGCTCTCTTTGAAGAGGATTCTGCCTGCTGCTCTCCCCGAGGATGTCAACACCAGGGACTGGCAGAAGAGCGTCAGCCTGGCAGTCACTGGGATGTGGGCTTGTGGGAATCTGTTAAGCTAGAGCCAGGCCTGACAAATGAGAGCAATTAGGATCCTGCTACATTTTACACTTGGCTTTTGGGGAAAACCTGTTAAATACCTGGGTTCCAGCAGTGCCTTGTCCAAAGTCACGTCAGGAAACCAGTGGCAGAGCTGGAAGGTGAGTCAAGAACAGCAGTGCTTCAACCATGAGGTGATTGGTTTCCTTCACATGAGGAACCATTCCATCTATTTCTTGGTCCTTGGACTACCAGAAATCCTTGCACTCTCCCCATTTTTAGAGCCCTTTTTTATTCCTGTGTGTACCTCTGTTCCATGTCCTCTCTGTGTTTTCTCCCTCCTTCCTCCCATTCAGTCCACTCCACTAAACATTCCCTTCTCAATTAGGGTAGTGGCACCCACGGAGAGCAGCTGGCCATGGAGGAGGGAGGCTTTGAAACGCCTGGAGTGGCTCTGTCCTCAATTACCTGTCCAGAGATTTCTCTGGTCCAGCACTCATAAAAACGCTCTGAAGTTTAACTCCTCCCTTGCAGGGGCTTTGCAGCAGCGCTGAGGACAAAGCAAGATGCTTTTGCTCCATCTCAGGCACCAGGCGAGGGGAGCAGAGACCTGAGCCACCCTCCAGCCACCCAGATTGGCCAAGAGCTGAGTCCCTTGGCAGTGCCAGCAGTGGGGACAGTGGCTCCGACAGATACAGCCCCAGGACATGCTTCTGCCCATGGCTGGCAGGGAGATGGGTGTCAGGCTCCCCACATCGCCTTTGAGAGGGCAGCATGACCCTTCCCCTGCCATCCTGCTCAGCTCTGGGCCGTGGGTACTTTGGCCACTTTTGGGGACAGAGCTGGGACAGAGGAGTGAGTGCTCCCTGTATTTCAGTGTAAGGGAGTGGGATAGGGCAGGAGCCGGGGCCATGCCCATCCTTGGGGGGGACCATCTGTGGGGTCCTGGGAACCCCTGAGCACCCAGATGTGTCCCTGGTGGTGTTTGGCTCTGTGTGCTCACCCAGCTTATAAAACACGTGTGACCCATGCGTGTCCTTGCGTGTCCCAGCGGGTGACAGGAGCCACCATCCCGCTGTGGTGGAGCTGGAGCTGGGGGGGGGTTGTGTGCTTCATCCCATCATCACGTGCTGCTGTGTGAGTGCCGGGGTGAGCAGGGGTGTGTGATTGTGTGGAGATGTCCGAGCATGTCCGAGCATGCACGTCCTTGAGCAGAGGCTTGGGGAAGGAGGATTAAATGCCAAGTTCTCTGCGGAGCTCTGCGGAGGGCTAATGCCTGATGTATGGAACCTGCCAGCCTGTTGACAGATACCTGGGCTTAGAGGCTTCTCCACTCTCCAGCAACACTCGTGCAGCATCGCATCACCACAGATTCTGCTGCACTGAGCTTCACCATGGCCCAGGCATGAAACCTCTGGGATGGGGTGTGTGCACCTCTGCAGAGCTGGGCAGAGGGCAGGGGTGTGCATGTGTGCTCCTGCGTGCCCTCTGCCCGTGCAGTTGAGTCTGAACATGTATGTTAGCAGACATGTGTTAGCAGACACAAGTTAGCACACATGTTAGTACACACATGTTATCACACACACATTAGCACACACGTGTCAGCACGTGTGTTAGCAGACACGTGTTAGCACATGTGTTAGCACACACATGTTAGCACACACATGTTAGCAGACGTGTTAGCACACACGTGTTCATGCATGTGCAGTCAGGTGCACCTCACACACACAGTCATGTTGGTTGTGGTTCACCCTCCGTGGGGCCATTCTTCGTGTCCATGTGTGGCCCAAATTAAGGAGCATTAGAGGCTTAATTACCTATCCATCTCCCTGCCCATGGGGCTGGTACAATGAGGACTAAGCGTGGCATTGCCAGCAGCTGTCACACCATCCCCTCTCAGCCATCATAATCATAGAATCATCAACGTTGGAAGAGAACTTTAAGATCACCCAGTCCAACCACTTACCCACACCACCACTAAACATGTTCCCTTTTTTTTTAGGAAATTGGGGCTCTGCCACCTGCAGGCAGGATCTGTGCCATCCATCTGCTCCTCTCAGCTGGATCCAGCCCTCCACAGAAGGGAGAGGAACCATCCTCTTGACTCCCAGCAAAGCCTCAGTCCCTTCCTTGGGATGCCGATGCTCGCAGAGAGGCAGCTGGCAGCGCTATGGGGAGATGGGGCAGAGGATCTCCAAGGGGATGGAAAGGGAAAGTCAAAACTTAATAAGACATTAAGACAACAGATTCATTAAAAAGTCATTAGTCTCTGTCAGGAGTGGCTTTAATTAACAAATGCCAGGAACCGCAGCACTGTCTAGGTGCTGCCACTGTGCCTCAACAGCATTGTGACCACCTGAATGCTGCTAATTAAATGCCATTTAAAGCTCCCCCAAACCTGGCAGTGAATTTTCAACACTCTGCCAATTTTTCGCCGCAGCCTCTGGATTCACCTCGTTTGTCACTGTCCTCCCCACACGGGGGGTGACATTTCTTGGAAAACCTCTTCTCCCCTCCTCCCCTCCCCAGAAGTGCTTTCTAAAGGTTCTTTATGTCTTCCAGTGGTTTAGCCAAATCCCACACTTCTCCTGAATTTTTTAAGCTGTGGAAGCATCGCCACTGCTGTGTGGCAGCTTGAGGAGCTGATCTTCCTGTGAAACATGGACCCACCGGCTCTTGGACAAGGTCTAGTTGGAGATGTCCCTGCTCATTGCAGAGGGGTTGGACTAGATGACCTCTAAAGGTCCCTTCCAACCCAAACGATTCTATGGAGGTGCTCCTCATCCAAGACTCCTTCAGCATCAGCAGCTCATACCCATCCTTAGTGAGGAAAGGTCTTCATTCCTTCTCCCACCCATGGGTGACAGCTCCAGCTGGGACCCTTGCTCCCGTGCATGTGCCACCACCGGGCAGCCCAGAGTCTCCAGATGCTCCTTGGCCATCTCAAGTCATCTGTTGATGAGCTTGCTGCTTGGGGGGAAACTCTGTCAGCTTAATTTATTCCTCTGCATTGCACTTTTACAGAGGCTTCACTGTCAGAGCTGCACCAGTGGAAAATAAACCCCGGTGCCCATCTGCCAGCTGCCCCCCACCCCGGTGCCTTTTGCAGAGGGGCTCTGGGTGCAGCTGCTTCCATTTGGAGCAGAGACCCTGGGCGGTCTCAGCCGTGGGCAGCAGAAGTCCTGTCGAGCTCATGGCCTGAAAGAGCCAAGCAGGTCACCATCTGGAACAGCACGGCTCGCCCGGGAATACCCAGGAAAACAAAAGCTGCTCGAAGCTATAAAAGAAGGGCAGTGCAACTCTTTGGAGAGGAGGTCAAAGCAGGAGAACTTGTGTCCAAGGACTGAGGAAAGGAATTTGCATCCGGATGTCCTTTCCTCCCTTTCCCTGTAACCAGCTGCATCCAAAGCCCAGCTCTCCTCTCCCTCCTGTCCCCAGGAAGCTCCGGAGATGGGGAGAAGGAGAGCATTGCCATGGCCTTTTCTTGACCTCTCATCATCCAGTGAGACCGGTGATGTCTGACCTTGAGCCGCCTCGCAGGAGACACGGGGCCCTTTGAGCAAAGCACTGCTCCCAGCTCCACCAGCTTGGAGTCTGTACCCAGAGCATTTCCATTGATAAGGACAGGAGCTCCTTCTAAACCACCTGGAGCTCCTTGGCTAGGGCCACCTTCCCCTCGCTCGCTCCCTCCCATCATTTGCTCCCTGAAAGTAACCCGTCTGTTCCTTGAGTAATGGGATTGCTTTGTGCAATTCCAGGAGCCTTAATACTTCATACTGACCTCTATGGGCAACATCAAATCAAATCCATTTAACCACAGGCTCCTGGTTTCCTTCAGCTTTTCTTTGCTCACACCGTCCTCACCGTTCCGTGGGATTCTTTGATCTGGCAATCAAAGGTCTCCCTTTAGCTGCACACACACCCAGGGATGTCGGCAAACACACGATCCATAAAATATACAGCATCCTCACACTGGGATTTACATAGCAGTGACACTGAAGGCATCAAAAGGAATGAGTTATGAGACTTTGGAGCAATTACAGCAACAGCTCCCGTAAAGGGGGAGGAAGCTCTGGAAGTGACACTTGTTCTGTTTTACACCTTGCCACCAGCAGCTCCAAACCTCACCACGATCCCCTTGTTTTCCACAGCCTGAGTGACAGCAGGTTTGCACAGAGACATCTGGAATGAGCCCGGGCTCTGCATCGAGCATCTTTAATTCCTGCAAACACCATCAGCCCGGCTGTGGTGGGATGAGCCCCGGGCACAGAGGAGATGACTGAGTCTTTGTGAAGGGGCTTGCAGCTGGATATGGCTCAAAGGGTGTGAGATGCTCTGGTGCTCCCAGCAAGGGAGGTGGTGTAAAATACCATAAATCAGAGCAACATTCAATCACCTCTCTTGGATTTGGAAATTGCTTTGGAAAGCGTGCCTAGCAGCCAGCCAGCCAGCAGCAATCGGGGCCCTGCAGGCAAATCCAAATCTATCTGGACATCTAAACTAACTAATTAAAGAAGCCAGAACCCTGCACGTGTCAGATTTAACGACGTGGCCTTGTGGTGCCAGATAATTGCAGACCTGTGGGAGATTTGGGGCTACAGGGTATCTGAGGAGGCAAAAGGCAAATAAACCAACCCAAACCCAACCTTTTTTGCTAGAGTCCATGCTTGAGAACTCGTTGGTGAAGGTCTCCTGTTCAGAGCTGAGCAGGTGACTTGCACACGTGCCTTTAATTTTATGTCTTCTCCTCTCTGATGTGCATTCCTGTGGTGCTGAGTGATGGCCTGAGCTCCCACCCTCCCTCCCTCGTGCCCACTGATAGCCCCTAGCCCAGGAGCAAGGCTTCCTTTCACCCAGCCAAAACAAAACCGAAGAGAAATAATCCCAGAATTTGTAGCTGCTTGATTGCCATGGCAACCCCGCAGCCGTCCTCCTCCTCCTGAGATGCCTGCCAGCCTCGGGGAGCATTTCCCCCAGCTCCCATCTGCTTCACAGGGCTGCAATCCCCCCATTTCCCTGGCTCAGCCCTGGCTCCGTGTTCAGCCCATGCTGCCATTGGGGTTTGGCACCGGGACTGGCACCCCCAAGGCTGGTGGCACCGGAGAAGCCCTGAGGTGGCTCTAAGGCAGATGTGGCTGTCACCAGCACCCTGTGCTCAGCCCAGGAGCTGGGATCAGGTTGGGGGGCAAACAACTCATTCTGCCCGACCCTGGATGGGTACCAGCACCCTGAGATACATCAAAGCACCAAGGATGTGGTTTTGTGCACCAAAAAAACAGGTCCTGAGTTTTCTCTCCCCCTTTTGCTTGTGCAGAATGTGCATTACTCTCCCTGCTCCATCCTCTTAATTCTGATGGATTTTGCCTTCCAGCAATGCAGCGCTTAAGCCAGCTCACAATTAAGCCAGCTCACAATTAAGCCAGCTCACAATTAAGCCAGCTCACAACGGACAGGGAGAGAGATTGCTTCTGCCCCAGTTCACCGGCATTAATGGGAACTGGGATAAAAAAAGTAGGGGGTGGGAGCCCTGGTCCTGGGGGAACTGGGATGCAGCTCAGAGGTGATGCACGGGCCTGATCCTGTCTCCAGCCAGGGAGTCCAGGGCTCCAGGGGGGGGTGAAGCAGGGTCAGGCCCTGCTAAGTGCTCCTGCTTTGCTGTGGCAGTGCTGCCTCCGGGAAGAGATGCTTGGAAACCCTCCTCAAAGGCAGTGCTGGCACTCGGGGGTTTAATTGCACGCTCGGTGTTCTATTCCGCTCGAGACCAGGTATTATTTATAAAAATAGAAAGCAGGAGAAACAGGGAGAGAGGAAAAATATCAAAGGGCTCTGGAATTTTCATGCTGCTTGTGAGCAAGCAGCCTTTAGGATCAGATCATCCCAGGGGAGGATGCAGAGAGCTGGTGCAGGGGGCTGAGCCCCACATACATGGCAATAATGGGGGGTCAAAATCCATGGGTCAAATCCTGCTCCTGGAGCAGCTCGGAGAGGCAGAGGACGAGGGCTGCTCAAGGATGAGTCATTTGCAGTGATTTAAAAGGGGCTCTTCTTTTTTTTTTTCATAAAGGAGCCATGGAAGGATGCCAGCGAGCATAACCTCGGTGACTGCTGGAGGAATCATTCTGGGGAGGAATTAGCAGCACAGTATTAGTTGCAGGCAAAGAACTTAATTAGCAGATTCAACAGAGACTCCAATTACAAAAAAAGAATAAGAGGGGAAGGAAGCCCTGCCAGCTCTTGTGGGGATGAGGCAGTGCGGAGGGGATCGGGACCCCAGCTCCACGCTCCTGGAAAGCCTCTGATAAGAGGCCCAGAGGAGCTGGGAAGAAGAGGCAGATGGGATTAGGGATGCTGGGAGCATCCCTCTGGGGCCCAGAGCGATGATGGTTAATGAGGGATCCGTTTCAGTGAAGGAGGCAGCACTGTGGGGTCACAGCTGGCACTGGGTCTGCCAGGGCACGTGGGCACGAGGGATGGGATTTCCAACCCCAGCACCCAACGTCTCCCACCTTTAACATCCCCATCCACCCCAGGCTGTTCGGAGGCACCCCCAGCTCTCCCATGCCCCTTGGCTCGGCATCACTGCCCCACTTCTCCCCTGCCTTGGCTCTTCCAGCTGCAAACCCTGGGGGACAGGAGTTCATCTCCCACCACACACTGCTGGACCACGTGGGACACCAGCCCGGCTGTGACATTAGCCAGAGCTGCCCCAGACAATTGGTTCCTTTGCCAGAACCTGTGTTGGGGGAAAAAAGAATGATATTTTTATTATTATTATTATTATTTAATAATGAGCCATCCTCTGGTGACCTGGGGCAGTGACAGCCCCGGCGAGCATCCCAACGGCAGCGACAGGGAGTGTGCGTGTGAATGGTCCGATAAGAGAGAAACAAATAACTGCTACATCCCATAACCACAGCCTTTGCCTCCGTGGTTCCATTTTATCCGTGCTCAGCTGGCAGTGGAGAGGCCAGGAGCAGCAAAACCCTGCTGAGAGCACTTGTCAGGAGCCAGCAAAGCCCTCGGACGGAGAGGGGAGGCGAAGGGAGAGGGGGAAAAGCTCTGTGTGTGCTTGTGAGCACGCGTGTGGACACGTCCATGTGTGTCTGTGTGTCTGTGTGTCTGTGTGCACATGCATGTGTGTGCATGCGTGCAGGCGTGGGAGTGCATGAGCACCCGTGCATGAGCACCCGTGCATGTGCCTGAGCGTGCCAGTGCACGAGGGGAGAGAAAGTGGCTCGCGTTGCCATGGAAACACTGACAAATACAAATCCTGCACCCTCGCTGGCTCTGCCTGGCACCGGAATCCTCTCCGAGCAGCAGCACCCGGGCAAAGAGCATCCAAACGCAGCCGGGGGCAGTGGGGTCCTGCCAGGCACTGTGATGGGGACATCCCGCAGTCCCCTCCCTGGCTTTCTCATCCCTCTTGCTCACCACCGGGCTGAGCTGGGGTGGAGGTGACAGAGGACCCCAGTCCAGGGGACACTGTGGGACACGGGTCCAGCAGCTGCCCCATCATCCCAAGCCCTGGCAGGGGACACCACAGGACACCAACACACCAGCACCACACCAGCCCTCCCTCCCAGGCCATCCCTTTTGTCCTTCCCTCTTGCCTATCCCCTAAAATTCCTGTTGGGTTTCTCTCCTCTGTGTGTGATTTGTCACCAGCTTGGCCTGAATATCCCTGAGGGGACATGAGCCTGCATGGGGCAGGAGCCTGGGGATGGGGAAGGTGACCCCTCCTTCAGGAACCCCACTTTAATATCTCTGCAGAACCTTGGGAAAGCAAAATAAAAGCACAGGGTTTGTTTTTCAGTCCACATGATGGGGTGGAAGGCAGCACCTGAAGCCTACACAGCATCATCCACCCGGAGCATCCCTGCTCCATCCCGGTCAGTGGAAGCAAGAACTGGTCCTTGGAGATTAAAACACCCAGACACAAAAGTTGTTGATGGTCCTGTCTGCTACCAGATGCAACAAGTTCAGTTGCAACTGGCTGATGCTGCAGCCTTTTAATTACATTTTTCTCTGGCAATAAAAGAAACAAATTTGACTCTTAAAGCAGCACGTAAGACGTGAGGCATCGTAATCATTTCCTTCACTGGCTTTCCCTTCCTCTATCAGCGAACGCTGTGCTCTTTAGGAAGTTTATTTCCCTCTGAACCAATCTCCTGCCTGTAAATTTGAGAGCGGGTGGGGGCGAAGACAACGAGAGAGAGAGAGGAAGAGATGGTGATATAAAATTCCTGCTATGCAAAGCGCATTCTATAAAAAAAAGCCACATTATTCAGCACGCCTTGGTGGCGTGTTCATATAATGGGGGACTCCATCAGGCTCACGTCACCCCCGTGACTTCTTTCCCAGGGTGGCTGTAAAGACAACTGGGAGAGAGAAGATAAACTGAGCTGCTCCTCCCGTGTCTCTGGGGCTGGCAGAGGGTTTCGGTCTCTTTCGGGCTCTAACTATAGTTGTTGCAGCATTTTATAGTATTGCCCTTGATTTATTATCAGCTTTTATGGTAGCTGTAAACCAGCCCCAAAGCAGAGAAATAAAGTAAGGAGAACATTTCCCCTTCCCACCCAACATGGTGTGCATGTGCCCCAGTGGGCAACCCATGGATGGCAAGCTGGGGATGTTACCAGGCTGGGTGCAAGTGTCTTTAATCAGCTTGAAATTAGGGTAGGGAGAAGGGCACCCCCCCAGTCAGGACCCTGAGCCCAATTCCCTTCGCTGCTATGGATTTCTGGTGTGACCTTGGCTTGGCCGTAGAGGCTCAGTGCTCCGAATGGCTTAGATGCTGAAATCAATGGGGGCTGGGAGGTGGATGCACAAATGTCTGTACTGATCTGGCCCTGAGCCTCACTGTGTCTTATTTCCCAGATCTACTGCAAGCTCGGGCTCGTGGCCATGGCTGAGCAGCACAGGGCTTTGTCGTACCCCAGAGCCAGCACCTCGACACCAGTGCCTGCCATGGGCTTGTCACATCTTTGCTCCTCCTTTTTTGGGGTGGGGAAGTGTCTCTAGGCAGCATTTAACATGCGTGGGCTGATCTGGAGGGATTTGGAAATTATCCCAAAACAAGCACTAAAAGACACTATAAAATATATATATAAATATGATTATGAACATCATAATAATAGCATCTTCATAGTGCCTGATATCGATGGTGGAAGTGAGGATTTACTGATAACCCTGGTAAGCTTGGCATGGGTACACGACAGCTCCAGATGATAACAAACCTCCCCAAGACTCCTGCCTCCTAAACTCAAATATTTGTTACTCCTCCAAAATAGCAATTACTCAAACATTCGTCCTGGGTGCAAAGCCTGTGTCCCAGTCTGTGTCCCAGCTTGTATCCCAGTCTGTGTCCCAGTCTGTTTCCCAGTCTGTGTCCCAGCTTGTGTCCCTGTCTGTGTCCCCGTCTGTGTCCCAGTCTATGTCCCAGTCTGTGTCCCAGCTTGTGTCCCAGTCTGTCTCCCAGTCTATGTCCCAGTCTATGTCCCAGTCTGTGTCCCAGTCTATGTCCCAGTCT
>VZRW01003747.1:52164-75090 GCA_013398125.1 Aegotheles bennettii | reverse complement strand
GTGGGGTAACCGATGGGGATGTGGGGTAACCGATGGGGTTGTGGGGTAACCGATGGGGACGTGGGGTAACCGATGGGGACGTGGGGTAACTGCAGTGAAGCCCATGGCGATGCGCTGGGGATGGTGCTGCTGAGGCTGACTCCAGCCTTGCACAGGGATCCCGGCAGGATGCGATCCGGCCAGGGCAGTGCTTCCAGTGCATTAACCCCTCTGTGCCTCAGCTCCGTGGAAAATGTTAAAGGAGTAAAGTTCGGTGTAGAAAAGAGGCTGTGATAAATAAACCAGCCTGGTCCTTCGGTCTCCCTCCCTCCTTCCCAAGCCACCTTTGCCTGCTGGTGCCAAGCAGGGAAGGGAGAGGACAGGATGCCCAGGGGGTGGCAGGCAAAAGGTGATGGCAAAGCAAACCCTGGGAGCAGCCGCCCCTGGTCCATGGTGTCCTCTGAATGATTTCTGTGCTGGCTCTGTGTTTACCTCAACCCCTCCCAGCCCTGCTCCTCCCGTGCACCCACCAGCAATCTCTGTGCAAAGCAGCCATGGGGTGCATGGCAGTGCCTAGGGAGGGATGAGCACCTGGGCTCCCAAGGGTCTGTAGGCAGCGGGGGACCCTTGCACCCACCTGTGCTGTCCTGATCCGAGAAGGGTGCTCAGGGTTGGGAGGGAGCCCATAGCTCCATGTCTGGCTGAGCCATCGGCTGTCCTCACCTCTCCCTGATGTTCAGGAGGCGCCGGTCCCTCCCCACCTCCTCCTTCATCCTGCCAGAGCCTGAAAAAAGAGGGATTTGTGGGATCTCAGCAATGCCACCCTCTTCCATGAGTGAGGAGGGGGCCGAGCCCTTTGCCTCCCAGAGCTTGTCCTAGCCTGGCAGTGGGACCCTGGAAGGGAGGAAGGGGTGTTCAGGGCTGGGCACTGCGGGGTGGGAAAAGGATCCTTGGAGCACTGTTCCCAGGGATGTTTTTGCTGGAAGTTGCAGGTAGGTGCTGCCATCACCTCTGGGCATGAGGATCTGGTTCCTCAAGCCATGATCTACCAGGACTGGGAGGTCGGAAGCTCCACACGGGTGCTGCCTGTCTCACCCCGCTCAGGCTGCTGTGCCAGTGCTGAGCCAGGACCCAGCCCTTGCTGTTGCTTTGAGGATGAGCAGCCCTGATCCTGCAGCCCGGATGCAGGCAGAGCTCGTAGCAAGGCTGGGAAGCGAATGTCTCGTCTCTGTCTCTCAAAGCCTGAGCACGGTGCAGCTGGAAGGTGATGGGATGTGGCTCAGTGCGAGTTTCCTGGAGTATTGGCTCCCACGGGGCTTCTCCTGTGGGTGTCCATTGGTCTGTGATGCCCACGCCTGGGACATCGGGTGCCATCACCCAGCTCCCACCCTGGCTCTCGGTGGCAGGAAACCCTGGTCCTGCTGGCTCAGCCTCTTTGCTAGGGACACAGCTCTTCCCAGCGCTCCCACCTCTCCTTTCCCTGGTGCAGAGCTGGCACCGAGTGCTGCCACCCACCCGGGTCCTCTCTGTGGGCAGTGGGGACTGGTTTGGCACCCAGTTAGTGCTGGTGTAAGTGGCTGTGCAGAGTGGGGCTGAGGGTCAAATCTGGGGATGGATCTCGGCTCCTCAGCCCGTTCCTTCGTGTGGGAATTTTTTATCTTCTGCAATGTGAAACAAGGAGCATCATCTGCCAGGGCTGAGCTGGGCCAACACCCATCACAGAGCCTGCAAAACCCCTCTGGTGCAGGGAAGGGGGTGTCGAGTCAGTCAGTACCAGGACTGATACCCATCCCACCTCCCTGAGGATGTCGGAGCATCAGGAAATCACTTTCCCCACAGCACAGTATATTAAGCTGCATAATTGCCTCCTCGGGGAGCCGGGGCAGCCCCTCTGCTCGGTGCTTCAAAGGAGGCTCCGATTCCCAACACGGAGCTGAGCTTTGGCTGCTCTACCCAGACGCAGCTCCTCCGGCTTCCAAGAGCCACGCTGGCTCACGGCAGCAGAGGGTTCGTCCCTGCTCCTCGTTGTAGCTGATCGCTGCCATTTAGGGATGTGATCCTGAATTTCCCAGCTAGGACAGGGATGGAGGATGACAGGAAGGTCCAGGGCTCGGTCTAGGTGGGCACCTGAAAGGCTGGGAATGTCACCGTGCTCCCAGCTCCTCTCCAAAGGCAGGGAAGCCCCAACACACAGTTCCCTCCCTTCCTTTATTCCCAACGGATGATCTGTAGCCTAAACCACCCTCAGGGCAGAGCCTGGTCACTAATGCCTCTTCCTAAAAGCTACCCATGGGACAGCATTCCTGTTGGCATGTGGCTGATTTCCTAAAGGGCACAGCTTCCAGCCAGGGTGTGTGGTCCCCTCCTTGCACACACAAACTCGCCACCACCCTCCCTTCTTGCTCTCACCCCCTTTTCCCCAGGAAACACCAAGGGGCTGTTTCGCTGCCCTTCACTGCCACTGAGGTGTGAGACCCCCAGCACTGATCAGTGGTCTCTCTGCTGGGTGAGCGTGGGAGGTAGCCAGGACTCTGGTTCTCCTCCTGGAAATGAAACTGTTGTTCTTGGGGGAAATGCCCTCTCCTGTGCTCTGCACTGAAAGCTTCAGCTCTGCCCAGCCCTGGCCAGGGGAAAGCCACGAGAAGAATTACAGCTGCTGCTGAGCACAGGGTGGTCTGCTGCTGGCTGGGAGTGCATTGAGAAAAAACATTAAAATTAGATGAGTTTAAAACTTCCCCCTAAGAAGGGAGATGCTCTGTCGATAAGGCTCTGCACTGGGACTTTGGGGTTGAGTTTAGGGTTTGGTTGTTGATGTTCTTGAGTTGTGAGCTTCTCGTGGAGCCCAGGGCATCCCCCCTTGCCCTCCTGCTGTGCCAGCCCACAGCCATGTCCCAGCCACTCTGGACTTGTGCACCCTGGTCCCTACGTGTGTCCCTTCCAGTACTGGACCAGGGCAGATGCTGGAGTGCCCGACACCGTTCCAGACCAACAGCCAGCTCCCAGGTGTTGAAATATATGTGCAGGTTTCATGGTTGTTGACAGCAGAGAGTATTTCATGATAAATATATTTATAGTGGGTTTTGTAAAAGGCTGTTCCAACGGGTGGGTTTTAGGTAGGCAATAAACGGCTGGGAAAATCACTGGTTACACCTTGGAGTACGTGGATGGCAGCCCCAGTGCCCCTTGCCTTCCCCCCTTCCATCCCCCTGGCAGTGGGGCTCGTTGATGTGGGAAACAGGGTCCCAAAAATCACATTGTCCCAGTCAGGGAGGGCTGGGCATCCCAGTAACCCCCGTGCTCCCTCGGAAGGGCTGGAGCCCTCGCAGTGGGTGCTCCCCGGGAGCTGTTTGCAAACACACTGCAGAGCAGGAATTATGTGTCGGCTCTGTTTGCTGTGTAATTCTGAATAACAAATAAATATGGGAAAATTGGGATCCGTTCCCAGACAATTCACAAAGGGCTTAATTGGGACTTAAGTGGTGCCTAAGTCTTGCGCTGGCTCTGCGCTGGGGTGCTTTTCACCCAGACAGGGAAAAGAGACAAACTCAGTCAATAAATTACTTGTGATAAATTATTCACCAACTCTACTCAGAATTAATGCCAGCTTCCTCCTCCAGCAGCTTATAAATGCTCTGATATCTCTGACCCTATCCAGGCTCCGGAGCTACCCAGTGGCTTTAAAAGCCTATCCCAGGCACTATTATAAAACCATATTTTGTGGCATTTATAACCAGTCATAAAAAAATCACTCAGAGATGAAATCTGGCTTGTGAGGTCGGAGCAGGACCGGCTCTGTCCTTCCTGCTGACCAAGGCTGAGCCGAGTCTGTTTGCAGGTTCAAGCTGAGAAAATTGTTTTGCATGAAGACAGGCCACTGTGAGACTTAATAACGCTTGCTTTGAATTTAAAAGCCTTCATCAGTGAGGAATTTGTAATCAGCATAAAAGGGGATTTTGCATTTTAACCAGCCTTTCCCAAAGGCAGGGATGAACTAACCCCAGCTCTCTCATTTGGGGGAAGAAAGCATCTTTGTCCCAAAGCCCAGGGAAGCTCCACTCCCTGCTCTCTCCGTCCCAGCAGGACCATATGGATAGAGATCAACAGCCTGGAAAAGCAGAGAAAAAAAAATAATCCTGGCATCTGGTCACCTGAAAAGGAAATATTGGGTTTTTCTTATTTGTGAGACGTTAAAAAATGAATCAATTGGGTTTGTGCTGGAATAAGCATTTCAGTTGGGTGTCTGTTCCTTGTTCAGTGTGATTATTGAATTTAGCTCCATGGTTTAGATGTTCAGAAAGCTGTTTGGCAATGCAGAAGCAAAGCCACTCGCTCGACTTGAAAAGCCCATTTGGACTTCAGACACTTTTGCCCAAAAAAGGGTCTGCAGCGTTTGATCTGGATTTGCAAATTTGCTGCTGCTGATCAGAAGCCGCCTTTTTCAGTGGAGGTTTTTTTATTCCCGTGGAAAATTCTGCCAAGTCCTATTTCTGAGTCACTTTTCCTAACTCCTACGTGCTGCTGCCCCGCAGCCCGGGCTAGGGAAGGGCTGGCTGCCTTCTGCAGCTCCAACCTCCAGCAGCGAGATGCAGCTCCTGCAGCCGGGGGGTCCTCTCGTTCCCGAGGCACAGCAGGATTCATCCCAACACCGAGCCTTTGGAAGCACCAAGGAGTGGGGCCAGGGCTGGCTCCGCTGTGATGCTGCTGGGTTTGAGGGCTGCCCTGACACCCGTCCATTGCCCCTGCTCGGAGCTGAAATCGTCTGTTTTCCTTTCCCTTTCACGGAGCTATTGTTAAATCAGACAAAAGGAGTTTCAGGGACACTCTCCAGACGGCTTGATGGCTTTTTAATATTTTGTTGACTCCCTTTTTGCTGGTTAAACCCCCCTGGGAAGCTGCAGACGTATCCCCATGCCCTCCTTTCCTTGGCCACGGTTTTCCTCCCTGACTTGGCACATTTTCCCCTGCTTCGCTCGGGTCTTAAGGGAAGTTAACTGAACAGGTCTGTTTACATCTGAAAGCCAGCGCTTATCGTGCCGAAATCTCTGCTGGCAGCAGCAGGACTGCTGCAGCTCTGCAGCACAGGGAGTCAGGGGCTTCCCCGAGCAGCAGAGCAGCCTCATGGGGTCTTTTGCTCCCGTTTATAATTTTAAGGGTGCAGAGTGGGAATGGAGGGAGGAGAGCAGCCTGCTGCCCAAGTCGTTTTCTCCTGGGAAATTGTGAGTGCGCTGGGGAAGGGGAGTGAACGATGTGCTATGGCTTCACAGACACTCCCAGTGGCGCAGCATCCCGGTGGCACGGCATCCCACCCCTGGTGGCACAGCATCCCATCCCCAGTGGCACAGCATCCCACCCCCCGTGGCACAGCATCCCGGTGGCACGGCATCCCACCCCTGGTGGCACAGCATCCCATCCCTGGTGGCACAGCATCCCATTCCCAACGGCACAGCATCCCATCCCCAGTGGCACAGCAACCCATCCCTGGTGGCACAGCATCCCACCCCCAGTGGCACAGCAACCCATCCCTGGTGGCACAGCATCCCATCCCCAGTGGCACAGCATCCCATCCCCAGTGGCACAGCTTCCCATTCCCAATGGCACAGCAACCCATCCCTGGTGGCACAGCATCCCACCCCTTGTGGCACAGCAATCCATCCCTGGTGGCACAGCATCCCATTCCCTGTGGCACAGCATCCTGCTCCTGCTCAGCCATGGGATGCTGTGTGGCAGAGCTGGGTGCTGCTCCATCCCCCCTGTGTAGGGCTTGGTGCCACCTTATTTCCCCCGGTGTCCTTGGTGCAGATGGTCTCGTTGGGCAGTGCCTGTAAATAATAGAGTTGCAGAGCTGAGTGTGTTTAAAAACCACAGTGGTGAGGGGGAGGAAGCTTGCAGCCAGAGGGTTCCTTCCCACAACCCCTCCAGGACAAGTGGGACTTCAGGGTCACTTCTCAGCTCAAAGCCTCTAGATCCAGCCCAGCATCCTCCAAACTCAGTAATGCCAGCGGCTGGGTCACCTCGGCTCATCACAGCCTTGTCCTTCAGGGCTAATTCCCTCTCCACTAGCAATTCCCTTCTCCTCTCCTCTGCCTCCAGGCTCCCTGCAGTCAGTTAGATGATTTTCTTTAAAACAAACTGGAAGTGGATTATGTCAAGAATAAGCACAGTTCCTCACCCATGAAGGGTTGTTCCATCCTTTGGGGAGGGACCTTTATCAGCCACCGAGTGCAGGACATGGACACCAGGGCAGAAAACGTGGAGATGTGAGGGCTGGGTGCTGGCTCCTCCCCAGTGGTGGGTGCAGGGGGTGTGTGTGAACCCCCCTGGCTCATGATGGGGGGGTCAGTCCCATGGTTCGTGAAGGACCAAGCGGTCCCCATCCCATTGGAAAATGTCTCTGGGGTCTCTGCTGGTGGCAAAGCCTCTCTGCTCCCCAGGGAGGGGCTCAGCACCCCCAGACCCTGTCAGGACAATACCAGTACAGCCACCCCCAACTCGCCGAGCCCTTCCTGGCCATGGTGGGTTCTCGGGGCACAGCACAGGGCTTTGCCTCCATCCCTATCGAGCTGCTCTGTGCCTGAGGAGGGGGTGAAGCAGCCCCAAAGCCGTGCCTGGCAGTTGCTATGGCAACCTTACATTTTTCTTATGATTCCTAATGACTTATTGGCAGGGGGTTTGGCTGCCAAAGGTTGATTCTTCTCCCTTCAGCCCCTAAAAGCAGTTGCATCCCATGCGATGCCGGAGCCTGGGTTGGGCTGGGCTGCCCAGGTGCTGCCTCCCTGCTCCGGGCACAGCATCCCCAGTGCTTCCCAGGGAGCAGCAAACACAGGATCCTGTGTCCCTGGTACAGGAGCTCGCTGTCCCTGGGCTCCTGCGAGCACAGAGGGGTTTGGTAGGACCTCGTGTCCTCATGGCATCTCCGGGGGCTTCGTGGCAATAGAGCAGCAGCTCTTCAAGATGTGCTCTGTGGTGGGGAGCAGCGGGGGAGCCCAGGGCCCTGCAGGGCAGGCTCAGCTCTCCCGGAGCATCTCACACTCCCACAGACCCTGCTGAGATATTCTTTTGTGGGGTCATGAAGCCCTCAGGCAGTGCTTTGTAACTCCAGCCCTTTATCTCAGCCACGCGCCCGAGGAAGCCGGAATGTGCCAGGGAGATAACAGGGGGAGACTTTCCCATAATTAGAAATTGGCCTGGCTTCACGGCAGTTACAAGGAGCCGTGCTCCCACCCTGACCTTTCTCCTGCTGTAGATCAAAGGGAGCAGAGCTGGGCTCCAGCCACGGGCTCTCTCATCCCATTTCACGACCCAGTGGAGCTGCCCGTCCAGTGATGCTGGAGTCACCTGCCCATGGGTTCACTGTCACTGAACCCTGCCCTGTCCCTGCCCAAGCCAGCCCCCACGGTGGGCAGCTCTCCCCGCCTCCCTTCACTCCTGGAAGAGCAGTTTAATCCATGAATGAAGAGATGAATANGCTGTGCAACATTCCCTGCCTGCAGCAACACTGCTTAGCTGAAGAAATATTGTTTCCACAACAGACACCTCTAGAGAAATAACAGGAAACATCCCGTAATGGTTTAGATTTTGATTACACTCAGGAATTCTTTTCCTTTTCTTAAGCTTTGTTTAATAACCTGTTCCTCCCCACCCAGCCCTCCCCTGCTGGGGAAAGTTTAAAGAGCCTGGATTTATCCCTCTGAAGGGACTAACCTTCAGGTGGTGGGATGTTTCTTCCTGAAATATCGCAGGGGGACAGGCTGGAGGAGCTCCTGGCTGTTCCCATGCTCTGGACCAGGACAGGACCACCATGGCTGGGGTGTTCCTCAGCCCCCAAGCTGCTCTGAGCTGCTGCCCCCCCATGTTTTCGCTGTCTCCCTAGGAGCCAGTACCTTATTCCAGGGACCTGATTTCTGGGGCTGAACAGACAGATATAAACATGTCCTTCCCCAGTGACCCCCGTGGTCTCCATCCCCTTGGGAGCCTGTAGCTCGGGTTGGCTTCACAGTTGGTTTGTTGAACACCACATGGGTCACAGAGCTCAGAAGCCTTTGACATTGCCCAGAGCATCCCCTCTCCCAAGGGTGCTGCCCTTGGCCTTGGTGTGGGTAGAGGAAGGGGGGGAGGTTTGAGGGGGCTGCTCTGCAAATGAGCCAGCCTGAATGGCCACCCCTGTCCCCAGGGATGTGCTGAGGGATATCGATCATTCCTGTGAGCTGATCTGCTGGGGAAGGTCACCGAGATGATGCAGCACTGGCAGCGGCTGCAGTCGTGCTGCCAGGTCAGTGCTTGCCCTGGTTTTAGGGTCTGAGATACCCACAGGGACCAAACCTTTGTACTGGGTGGGATGGGGACCCTGGGCTGTCCGAGCAGCCAGGAGCAACACAGAGGGATGGACACTTTCCCCTGGGCTTTAACATCTCTGGAGAGGAAGGCTCAGACAGCCCCTGCCTGCCCGCTGCAGCTCTGGGCACGCGGCTTGTTTGTTTGATTAGAGGGATGGAGAAATAAATGGAAGAGATATGAGCATCCCTCTTCACTCCCGGCTCCTGTGCAGTACTGCCTTGATTTTTCAGAAGGACTCAGTGTCCAGAGCTCCAGAGCTGTCTGCATCGCTCAGATGGGCGCATGGGGATGAGCCCTTGGAAAACCTTGTCCCAAATGGTTAAGGAGGAGCCGCTCTTCCCTGCGGGCTGGCGGCGTTTCCTCCCTCCGTGATGATCCATGGGGTCTATCCCTGCATCCACAAGGTACAACAGAGGGAAGCGACATGTCATGGATATATATATCATCATTTCCTGGCGTGCACCTGGCTCCCCAGCACACGCACACCCCGCTGCGAGGCACAAACACACCCGTGCGGGCTCGCAGCTCCTCTCGCTGTCGCGTTGTCGCAGCTCAGCGGGCGTGGACAGCCACGGGAGTTATCGCAGCCCGGCGCCTGTCAGCTCCTCGCTCCGCGCCGACAGCCTCCCCCAGGCTGCGGGAGCTGCGTGAACCCTTTGTGTTTCCAAGCTTTTGTGAGGGAAAGGACCCACCGCGGCTCCTGGGGAGCCGGTGCGGAGCTGGGAGAGGAGCTGCTGTCTGCGGGAGATGCTTTAGACTTGCGCTGCTGGTCATGCTGGGCTGGCACTGGGCTTGCAGAGATGCCGGGCTGCCTGCTGCTCACCCTGCCCAGCCCTTCAGCAGGGCTGCAAGGGTGGTGGCACGGGAGGGAAACCAGGCTGAGCTGTCTCCTGCCACCAGAGAGAGATGGGTGAACCTCACAGCTAATTAAAACCCTGAGGATAAAGGTCCTGGGATAAAGGTCCCTCTGCCAGGACACTGCCTGATGGAGAGGAGGCTGCGGGAGAGCCCATGTCATGCTCCAGCCAGCATCCCCCAGGATGCGGGGCTGATGTGAGTCCGGGATCTGCAGCCCCCGGGACCAGTGCAGGGAGTGGTGTGGCCAGGAGCCTGCCAGGAACCCGTACTGGGGGAGCCCGAGCGAAGGCAGGAGCTGGAGGTCTCCCTTTCCGCTGAAATCTGGCACCTTCCCCCTCTCTGGCGGCCCCTTCAGAAGCTCTAATCACATCCGAGTGTTCACAACACCCTCTTCCCAGCAGCCTGGGGACAAGAAGGATGCTCTGAAGGGGTAGGCTTGATTGATGGCAGCCAGGCTTGGCACACCACGCTCAGCACCAGGCAGATGCCACAGCAGAAACGGAGGCATCACCAGCATGAAGGGAGCTCCCTCCCCAGCTGGGTGGGCACGAGGGACGTTTGTGGGGAGGCCACCGTGCCACTGTGCCAAGCAAGGACAATGGGTGCTCCTGGAGTGGAGGCAGCAGGTCCCAGCATTGCAGCTCGGGTCCTTCACACAGGAGTGGCCCCACGGGTGCTTTGCTCCTCTCCAGGGGCTGCAGCTGGAGGCAGCGAGGGGTTTGGGGGTCTGCCAGCCTCCTGGGGCTCTGCAGCCTGGCTGGGGACAGCCGGGGGTGCAGCCTGCAGGATGTCACCCCCGAGGCTGGGTGGAGAGCTGGCAGCACTGCCGGCAGAAGCTCCACTCCTTCTGCAGGGTTCAAAGCCAACTCACCTGGGATCGAGAACAATTAATTTTCCCAATCTGCACAACGATCAGCTTCTGACGCGAACAATTAGCCGGTCACAAATTGTAATTGTCATCTCGCTTCTGATTTTAATTTGGCCTAATGAAGGCTAAGTGGTTCCGTCTCGCTCCTCCTGCCCTGGCCCCATGGCCCTCTGGCATCCCTGGCTGCAGTGGGACCACCCGGGACGGAGCGTGCTGGGGGAGGCTGGGGAAAACCATTAATCCCTATTGCGGGCTGCTTGTTTTCAGATATCATGGCCAATAAAAGTTTTATTTAAGGGAATTGGCTGCCTGTGTCCATGCATTCTGGTTTGTCACAGCCTGTTAGCCTCTCGCCCTTGCCCTTTGAAGCAAGGGCTGTCATTTAATCTTCGTTTAAAATAATGCACTGATTTTTTTTTCCCCTCTTTCTGGTTTTAACTCACTGCTCCTTGTACATCTCTGTCTGCACCCTGCTCCCCCGCCCCATCCCTACATCCCTGATGTGTTATCATTTGCAGCACCTTTCGGATCTAGCTACGTCTTCTAATGAATTCATGGTCTCACTGAATTGCCTTTCACTTTAATGCTTAATTTAGATTGAAGAAGGTGGTGGCTGGGTCTTGAATACCAAGTGAGTCTGTGAGGTGGCTTTGGCTGGAAGTTGTGTGATGCCTGGCGGGGTGGGGATGAGCAAAGCCAATCTGAGTTTGGTGAACTTTACACAACCACCCCGCTACTTTCTGACCCTACAGCCTCCCTTCTCCTCCATCCTCGGCGTGAAGCAGCCCCGTGAGTTGCTCTCGGGATGCAGCACTGGGGCTGTTTGCACATCCCATCAGCCCCCACCGAGAAGCCCGACCACGACCCCCTCCCACGCCGTGGCTCCCGCGCTTCGTTTCACACAGGGCAGGGTGGCAGCAAAACCCTCCCGAGCTCTTCCACACGCTGAGCCTGCACAGCTCTCCCTCCCCCCAGCCCCAAGTGCCTGATAATTTTAACACAAGCGCCGAGGAGAGGACTCCTTCATCCTGCTGGAGAGACTCAGCCTCTTCTGGGGTGAAGCATTGCAGCTCTTTAATAGCACCAATTAAAACTGCAGAGGGAATGAGGCGTTGGCAGGCAGTAATCATCCACACTGGAATATGGCCGGAGCGTGAGTTTTAATAGCTTTGCTTTAAAGGGAAAACGTATTTTCTGTGACCCTTGGATGAACAGAAACCTGGTTTCAGAGCTTGGCCCCAACCTGCAAGGTCGAGGATCAGCACGACCTCGAGCCCCACGCTGGGACACGGCTGCTCTGCTGTGTCCAGCAGCTCTGCTGCCTTCTCCTATTAAAAGCAGCAGCCAGCGAGGTGTGAGAAGGAGCAGGGTGAAGGAAGAAGGATAAATAAGTATATTAGTGAGGTGAAGATTAAATAACAGCTACAGAAGCCGATCTCTCAGGAAAAATGGCATCTCCAGTGTGGGGGTTGCAATAAACTCGTGATGAACATGAAAAGTCATCACCCTGGCCAACATGTGAGCTGGCACAGCAGCCTGGCCTGACACCCCTGCCTGCCACTGCCACCAGCTCCATTTGTTTGCCCCATTTCTTTGTGCCATCTGGGGAGGATCTGGAGGTGATGCTGCCCCAGCTGTGCCCCCAGCTCACCCCGCAGCCCTCTCCCAGAGTTATAACTAATGTGCCCTGCAGAAATCTCGGACTCAGTTAGGGCTGATTCAGTTAGCTGTTTGCACAACTGAGGTCAGAGCCCATCTTGTCTGAAGCTAAAAACAATTAAAATCACTCCTGGAAGGTCCTAAGCATGGACCTGGCTGCCTGCAGTGGAGCATCCCCCTGGCTGCAGCCATCAGCTCCCTCCTCGCCCCGCACAGCACATCCCAGTGCACCGTGTTTTGGTGTGATGTGCAGGATGCCTGGTTCACGCTCTCAGCCCTGAGTATCTGACCACTTGCTCCAGCACACAGGACCCAGTTTTCCTCCCATTCCCCGCCAGATCAACTCCAGGGATCCCAGAGTGACCAAACCAGCGTGGCAGCGATGCCCACCCAGCCCTGGCACAGCCATTTGGGCATCACCAGTGCTGGCTCCTGCTGTCACTGGGATGGGGACTGGAAGCTGGCAGAGCCTGGCAGCAATCACATAATGATGGGGCCTCATCAGGGCCAGGAGGACCCTGTTAGAGCTGCCTATTTAATTGGGGAGGTGCTAGGGGTGCTGAGTGATGCTGCTTTGCTGAGGAGGGTGGAGATGCAGAAGTTGGGCTCAGTACTCATTAACCTCTGGTCCTAAGGGGCTCATCACAGATATTTTGCAGCTAGCGGGAGGATCTTGGTGGCTGGGGATGAGCTGTGTGTCTTTCCTGTGCTATTCCTAGAGCATTTCCCTGAGGTGGTTTGATTTCTGAGAACCTCAGGGCTGTAAAACTGCAGCCTGTGTGTCTTTGGAGAAGCCTAGCCCAAAATTTGGTTCCTTGATGGTGTGTTTGAGCTTCTCCCTGCTGTGGTTGGTGTAAATACCCTGGAGCTGCCTGCAGAGAAGGCACTGGAAAGGTAAAGCCCTTTATTTTGTTCTGCCTTATGTTCTGTAGGTTTTTGCTTAAAAAATGGCTCTTGGATTTCTCTTTGTGCCTCATGCACACGCATGCACCTGGCTGCATCCTGCACCAGGTTTATCTTTTCCCCCAGTCCTTTCAAACCTATAATGACACATCTGAGAGTTCCTCCAGCATCAGCCCCTCTCCCTCCTTCTGCACCACGAATGGCTGCAGATCAGCTCAGAGCCCAGCCATGCAGAGAGGAGCTTCCGTGGGTTTTTTGAAAACAATATTTTCTAACTTCTTCCTAAGAGAAGGTGACAGCTCTGGCACCCCAAAGGTGGGGCAGGGCTGCTCCCCTCCGTGCCTCCAGTGCCTGGGGGTGCTGAGCACCCACCAAAGCCTTCCCCAGCTGCCCTGCCTTTAGCAAAACTTGTTGCTGCCTCATTATCTTTGAAATCAGAGTGTTTAAAAGCCATTTGAGGGCAAGGACATGGGTGTACGTGCTCCATGTGCTGGCTGCGTGACCCCTGCTGACCAAATTGTCCTGCTGCCAAGCTGGGAACCCTTAAATAGGTGCAACAGAGGCAGCAAATGTCTCCTGTTTTTCTTCCCATTCCTATCTGGGATTTTTTTTGGTCATTATTATTATTTTATTTTAGGTCCCCTATGAATGACAACTCTATCAAAACAGCTTATTTGGAAACGTCAGGTCCATTCTTGATAAGTCATCAGTCATGGTGATTGGTGCTGACAGACGCCCTGCAACAGTGCTGGGGTACCTAATACACTGTGCTGCAGTCTTTTCTAATATCACATTATTCTGTTTATTCCACATGGCATGAAATGTCTCCTGTAGGAGAGGGGAAGGGGTTGGGGATGAAGTCTTCTAGCGATGCTTCCTTTTCTGGACCATTCAGGAGGGAGCAGCAGAAACCAGGCTGTAACGTGGCATTTGTTTAAAGACCCTCATGGAATTGAAGCTCCTCAGGGTCCTGCTCCTCTCGCTGTCAGGGAGTGGTCACAGCACCATGCTGATCCCTTCTCCAGCCCCTGGGATGAATTTGGGAGCTCCAGCCTGCCTGACCCCCCCTCCCAGCACCTGGGCAGAGCAGCCAAGGGGGTCGAGAAGGGCTGAGCCCCATGGTGCTGCCACCCAAAGCAGAGTTTCAGCCTCGTGGAGCTGCTGGAGGGAAGGGCTCAGCCATGGTCCCTGGGATGCTCCCAGGGTGTCCCCCAGGGATGGCTGTTCCCAACCTGGGAGCTGCTTTCCTGCATCCCCTAATCCACACCACAGAGCCTTTGTTTGCTCTCATTAATGTGTCTGTGAAGTGCCTGATGTTTTAAATATCCTTTTTATTAGCTGGAATTGGCGGGGCCACCTGGGACTCATGTCTGCTCTGCTTCCAAGGCCAGACCCCCCAGACAAACCCGTGCTGGTCTTGCTCAGTTTCTGGCTTGTGGCAGGCAAAGGGCTGGGGCTCAGCTCACAGCTGTGCTCCTCCACCCAGGAACCACAGGTGGGACAAGCTGTGGTGGTGCCCACGGGTGCACCCACCCCTGAGGTCCTGCTGAAAACAAGGCAAGAGCAAAGCAGACCTGCCAGAGCAGGGCTGGTGCCTCTAGAATTGGGAATCCCCTGGATTTTCCTGCTTTCAGGAATTAACCTGGCTTTCCTTGAGCCCCTTTGGGCTGCTGGGAGCTTCCCCAGAGTGCAGAGGAGCTCGGCAGCTGTGGGAAATTCCCCCTGAGCTGAAGGTTGGGTGGGAATTTGGGTGCTGAGAGCAGCCCAGTGCAGCCTTGTAGCCCATGGGGTTTCTCTCCACCTCCCTCTTTTCCCCACCACTTTCTCCCCATGTCCCTTTCACCCTCTGTCCCTCCTGTAGCCTCAAAGCAGCAGCACAAAAAGCCACTGACAGGCACAGGCTCTGCTTCCACAGGCTTAACCCCATAGCAGGAGGTTGCCAGGCAAACATTAAACCTTGGATTTGGAGCCTGAATCCTCCCTCCTGGACATGCTCCCTCCCAGGATGATGCTCGTGTTGGCCTGTGCCCCCACCACGGAGTTTGCTCCAGGTTTTGTTCTCTGTTGCATTGATGGTTTCTGCCACATTCGACCCAGCCTGGTTTTGGCTCCTGAGCTGCTTTGCACCAGCTGGGATGTGGCTCAGCCACTTCCCTCCTGCCGCAGGATGCTCATGGTGCTGCGTGCGTGGTCCAGGACATTGGGGACCACGTTCTGGGGCACTGTGATGGTCTCTGCCTGTTGGTGGAGGGACTGGCTCTGCCTGCTCCTCCAGCCTTGGATGGCAGGTCCATAGCGAGCTCATTAAGGAAGACCTGGAGGTGTTTTCCAGGCAGTTCAGGAGCTTTCCTGAATTATTTAGCACTTCACAGCACAGCGGGGAGGAGGAACTGGGGGAGCTCATTACCAGGCTGGGGCTGTTTGTCTTTTAGCCATGGCACAGCGGTGCTAGGGACAGGCTGTGCCTGCAGCATGGCTCCCTGCTGCTGGGAAGGTCCTGGAGCAAGGAGCTGGAGGTCACTGTGGGGGTGGAAGGTGGGAATCGAGCACAGCAAAGGGGAAGGGTGAGGGTTTTGGAGGTCTCTGTGGGGTTGGAAGGTGGGAATAGAGCACAGCAAAGGGGAAGGGTGAGGGTTTTGGAGGTCACTGAGGTTGGAAGGTGGGAATAGAGCACGGCAGAGAGGAAGGGTGAGGGTTTTGGAGGTCTCTGTGGGGTTGGAAGGTGGGAATAGAGCACGGCAGAGAGGAAGGGTGAGGGTTTTGAAGGGGCTTGGGGTGCTCAGACCATCTTGGGACCTCTCTGTGGGTGCAGGGGTTGGGCAGGCAGCTCCACGCTGGGGACTCGGAGCTCTGTTGATCACAGATAACATTTTTCTCAAGCCTCTGCATGATGAAGGAGGCAAAGGCCATTTGAAACCCTGCGCTGGGCTCTCAGAGGCTCAGAGATGGCTTTTAGAGGCTGAAGGGCTCTAAATTAGCTGTTGCCACTCAGGAAGAAGATCGTGGAGATAGCTCTGGAAACAGTGACACAGTGCAGCAGCAGTTGGAAAGGGCACACGGCAGGCAGGGGATTATCAGGCAGTAAATAAAGCAGCAGACCAAAGCCAGCCTCCCCTGCCTGGGTGGGAAGGGTCTGGGCAGGGGAGCAGCAACAGCCAGGGCTGTGAAACAGGTCTTGTATGAGAAACAAAATGGGCCAGGGCTGGTCAGAGGAGATGGATGCAGGGGGGGTGAGATCAGTGCCTACAAACCCTCTGCTTCCACCGAGCTCACCAGCCCTGCCTGACCCTGCTCCCCCTTTCCCCATCCCTTTTCTGCATGGGATGCTCTTAGCTTTGGTGTTTGAAAGAGGACTGGGAAGGTGCCGAGGAGGAGGTTCTGCAGGCTCAGAGTTGGGCTGTGCAGATCAGAGCTGCAGCCCTGAGATGGTGCCAGTGGTTAGAGATGCTTCCAGAAATGCAGCGAGCTGCAGCCTGATGCAGTTCATTTTATAGAGCAGAGGACAATTCAGCTACAAGCTGAGAGCACTGCTCCATCTTCCCAGCCTCTCGTTTCCAGAGCAGGGATCCACCAGCTTTCCCAGTTGGCTTTTGCAAGGTATTTACAAATGTTAACCCCGCAGCCTCTGTGATTCCCAGGGATCAAATGAGATGGCCTCAGGGCTGTTCAGCTGAAGAGGATGGATTTGAGGCATCCCACAGGCGTGAGCGTGCTTCCTGCAGGACATGGGGGGAACCTGATGTCTTTAGAGCTTGTGCCACCAGCTTGTCACCTCCGAAGGCACCTTCCCAAGCAGGCAGGGCAATGTGGATGGGTTTAACTCTTGGCCACACCGAGGAGCCTGGCTGTGGCTCTGGCTGTCACAGGGAGAGCCTGGTGGCATCTCAGCATCCGTGGCCACCCAGCCCTGGCACTGCTCCCTGCCAAGGTCTCACGGTCTTAAGTTTTGCAATCAAAGGCAAGGAGGGAGATGAGGGGGCTGGGAAGGGCCCTGGTGATTCTCTCCAAGAGGACTAAACCTTCAGAAAGCCTGAAGTTCTGCTGAGCCCTGTTCTGGAGAAGCTGCTCTGCAGGAATCCCTAGCCCAGGGATCCCAGCTCCTCCCTGAGCATCTCCTTGGCCACCCAGGCACACAGTCCCTCAGCATCCTGGCAGGATGGGACTGTGCTTATCCCCAGGCAATGTGTGGGACCAAAAGCAGCTCTGGGATGTGCTCAGTGCTGCGTGGGCTCAGTTTGTGGCTGAGCAGGGCCAAATCCTGAATGTTCCAGGCTGGAGGCTGTTCCTGAAGCCGTCAGCAGCATCTCCGGGAAGCCATGGGGACCTGTGGGAGCGTTTTGGAGGCAGGCAGAGCCACTGCAACCCTTCCAGAGCCTGAAAGCAAAAGAAGAACAACAACAGGCTTATTTTCCAGCCTTCCTCATTAAAAAAACAACCAAAGTGGGGGGAGAGAAGCACCCAGATATGTAGTGGGCACCGTTTCTGCCCGCCGGCTCCTGGCGAGGTGCAGGGAGCTGAGTGCTTTGCTTTGCACCCTCCCAGCAGCTTTTTATCTCCTGGCTTCCTCCTAGACGAGCAGAAATAACGCTATCACCATGCCTGCCAGGAGAGATGCAGGAAAACAGCCACAAACAGCATCCCTGGGTCTCTCTGTGCAAAACAAGGCTTAACCAGGGATAGAAATCACCAGAAAAGCTGGAGAGCAGCAGCCCGGTGCTGCTGGATTCAGAGCTGGTTCCCTTGTCTGGTGTAAACGCTTTTGAGGGAATAACAACTCAAAATTGCAGTTCAGAGCCAGGGCACGGCTTTGCTGTCGTGACCCAGTGCGTGGATGCAGAGCTGGATGCGAGGTGGGATGCAGGGTCTGGTGTGGGGGTTCCCTGTCCCACCCTGTGCACCCTGGGTGGGTTGGTTTGCTTCAGCCAAGGGTGAAGCTGCAGAAAGTCTGGGGCAGGAGCATCCTCCCCATCCCTCCAGAAGATGCAGAGCTGCATAATCCGCCGCAATTTAATAAAACGCCTCAAACAGACAAAGTTTTTCCTTTTGCCAGCTGCTTAATTAAATTGCCTAATGCTGTTTGCGGTGGCAGCACAAACTCCTGTGTTTAAAGAGCACGGTGTTGCTATGGTGCTCACCCGGCGGATGGTGCGGGGCTGTGACAGAGCATACAGATGAGGGAGGTGCCCGNNNTGTTGCCACGTTACAAGGGGTGGGGGGCGGAGGGAGATTCGGTGTCTTTTCTTTCTTTCTCTATTTGTTTGCCTTCTGACGTGGCTGTAAACTCCCTGCCAAGGTTTGTGTCAGGATCTTTGCTCTGAACAGAGCAGCTGCTTTTCCACTCCAGCGCTTTGGAGTCGCTTGCTCAGAGAGATGAGCTCCCCAGCAGCCCTCTTCTACCATCAGGAGATTTGGATTTGGCTTCCAAAGACACTGAGAGCTTGCTTTGCTGTTGCAACCCGGGCAGAGCAAGCCTGAACCGTTTTCCCACATTCCCAGCATGAGTCTGAGATGAGGACTGAGCCCAGAAATCCTGACCCACGGCACTGGGGGTGTCAGAAATCCTGACCCTGTGCTTGGCATGAAGGACTTTTGCTTTGGCAACAGGAGCAAATGAAAGCTCAGGATGTTGGAGAGCCAAGCTCAGCTGAGATTCCACCAAGGTCTCCAGTTGCATTGAACCCTTGGTGCTCCATTGTCCAGGTGTGAAGTTTTCCTTCCCATGTTGTGCATCTGCTGTGACATGATGCAGGTCTGGGAGGGAAAGTCAAACCTGGCCAGGATGAGGAGCCCTGCCAGCCAAGGGTGTTTCTTCCCACAGCAAAGTGAAGCTGAGCCGTGGTGCTTGAATGGGTCTCCTGGCTCCAGCATCAGGTGTCTCACACAGCATTTTCTGCCCTTTTCCATCCCTGTCTCAGCTGCAGTGAACTCAAGATGCAGGCAGGGGCTTCCCTCCCACTGCCATTTGGTGGTGCAAATGAAGAAAACCCCTATAAAACCCCTGAGCAACAGGGTTGGGTCTCCATGGGGATAGGGAATGCCCCCGGGATGCTCAGCCCAGGGCTCATCCCACATCCAGGAGCCACCCAATTGCTGCTCCACCTCCCATAGTGCCCAGGTTCACCAACTGGTCCCTACACCAGAAGAGCCTCTCAAGAATATAGATAACACTTGAAGGATATATTTCCTTTTCCTGATATCCGGAGTTAGGTCTCTGCATCATCCCTGCCACCATTAGCCCCAGATAATGACTTGACCTTCACAGCTTAAGTGAGGTTTAATCCATCAGTTATTGTATGTTAAACAGGGCATCATAAAAACATTTATTCAAGATGAACAGCTATCTAATAGATACCACTGCTATCACAGTTGTGTAAGGGGCTAATCTGGAGTACGTGTGATTTAATGATCCCTTGGGATGTATTTCCATATGTAACTGTACCTTTAGATCTAGACTCAGGCTGTCGGGATCCTGTGGGCACCACAGGGGTCCAAGGGGGATGGATCCATCCTTTGTGCTCCCTTCCCAGCAAGCATGAGTTGCCCAAGGGGAGGAAAGGGCTCGTTTTGCATTTGCACCAAGGCTTTCACCACTAGAAAAATGTCACAAGTCCCAGTCCCAGACGGTGGCAGGGACAGGGCTGGGCTGTCGGGACCATGGAGCCCACGCGATCCCTCGCCTCTCTCCCTCCAGCCTGGATTTATTTGGATGTGTGAACGGCTCAGAGCTGCCTCCAGCTGCCAGCCACGTTGTGGGTGCTCAGCGCCGCTGAAAATAGGATGTTGCTGAAAATAGGAGGTGCCGGGGGGGTTTTATCCAACTGGGGAGGTGGCTCAGAGGAGACAAGGGATGGTGACAAACCTGGAGACAGCAAGACCTCAGATCCAACCTCATAAAACTGGTCATTACAGCAAAGCCTGGCAGGATTTAATACAATGTCTCCTTCCAGATAAAAGAAATTATATAGGAGTGTTCTTGATAGCAGCAGAGCTTCCTATTTCCAAGTTTTACAAGTAATGGGCACAGAACCCTATTTAACTCTCCTTGGTTTTATCGCAAATAAAATGAAGCTTTTACACAGAGATTTAAATGGGGCAGATGTGACCTCAGCCTGAGGGGACAAACTCTGCTGGGTGCCAACATGGCAAGTCCTGAGCCCAGAGCAGCTGAGGCTGGGAGCTGGGGGAGGTGATCCCCCCAAAAACCCCTTTTCTGGGCTGTGGTGGGGTTGTGTGTGTCGGGCTCAGCCTGGTGTTGTCTCAGTGTGTAGCAGAGAGGCTGGACCAGGCTGTGTGTACACATCTTGGGCTGCAAATCTGGGATGCCCAGGGTCGTTCCATGTTCCATGGAGTGGAACATCTCCCTTATGAGGAGAGGCTGAGGGAGCTGGGGCTCTTTAGCTTGGAGAAAAGGAGACTGAGGGGTGACCTCATCCATGGTTACAAATATGTAAAGGGTGAGGGGCAGGACGATGGAGCCAAGCTTTTTACAGTGCTGACCAATGATAGGACAAGGGGCAATGGATGCAAACTGGAGCACAGGAGGTTCCATGTGAATCTCAGGAAGAACTTCTTTCCTGTGAGAGTGCCAGAGCACTGGACCAGGCTGCCCAGAGAGGCTGTGGAGTCTCCTTGGCTGGAGACATTCAAACCCCCCTGGATGCGTTCCTGTGTGATGGACTCTAGGTGACCCTGCTCTGGCAGGGGGGTTGGACTGGATGAGCTTTCGAGGTCCCTTCCAACCCCTAGGATTCTGGGATTGATTCTGTGTTCCCATCCTCCCATCCTGAGCAGGATAAATCCCGGATCCCACGATCAGCCCAGCCGCCCGCTCCCTGACTCCATCGCATCCTCTCCCAGGGGCTGGCTCTGGATTTCAATTGTGCCGTCAAAAAGAGCAAAAGGCAGCAGGGACTGGNGGGGGGGGGGGATTTTCCCACAGCATCCAACTGCCACTTCTCATTTGCCTCCGCCCGGAGCTGGCAGTGCCGGTGACAGGGACACGAAGGCTGAGCAGCCGCTGGAGCGCGGCGATGCTGGGGAGCTGGGGGGGGGTGATGGTGGTGACACAGCTGGCTGTGGGCACTGCTCACCTAAAGCCATCACCCAGAAAAGACACTCGGCAGGAGCTCACAGCCCCCCTGGAGGGGCACTGCAGGCTGGGGCATCTGCTACCCCTTGGGGACATGGCTGTGGGACAGCTGCTACCCCTTGGGGACATGGCTGTGGGATGGTTGTTCCTTGGGGACATGGCTGTGGGACAGCTGCNCCTTGTAGACATGGCTATGGGATGGTTGTGCCTTGGGGACATGGCTGTGGGATGGCTGTCCCTTGTAGACATGGCTGTGGGATGGTTGTTCCTTGGGGACATGGCTGTGGGACAGCTGCTACCCCTTGGGGACATGGCTGCAGGAGAACTGTTGCCTGCAGAGAGGGTCCATGGGCTGAGCACGTCTCCATTCCTGATTTTCCCCAGCCAAGGGACCCCTGGAGTCCTTCCTGTCCCCCCAGGATACAGGGACTGGCCACCACCTCCCGCCTGGCAGCACTGGGGACACATGGGGCCCTCCTGGCTGCAGGGAGGGAGGGAGGGAAGGGCAGGGAGCCCGGCTCAGCTGCAGCCATCCATCTCCCCAAGCCAGGCTATTAGACAGATGACAGAGGGAGAGAGGCAGCCGGTGCAAGCACTGAGACCAAGGCTCCTTCCACCGAGTGATTTATCTCCTGGCTTCATCCAGCAAACTTGCTGATGAAAAGACTCTTCCCTTCTCTGTGCCTCATCAATTCTCATTGCTTTTCTATTTTTTTTTCCCTTTCCCTGGGTTTCTGCCTCCTGTTCCTGCAGCCACGCTCCCTCTCCCAGCACTGCACACCCCGGCTCTCCTCCACCCCCCATCTCCTCTCCCAGCCTCATCCTCTCAGGGTCTCTTTGTCCCTTTCCTTCTCCTTTTCACCTCTGGTTCTCCTTCCTTATCTCCTTGTGTTTTCATTCCCCCTTATTCGTTCTCTTCCCATATTCCTCTGCTGTATCCCCCTCTCCATCCCTGAGCACGCCTGGCTGGGATGGAAAGAGATCCCTTGAGTCCCCGCTCAGCAAGTGACAGCACAGATGATGTCTTGTGGCCAATTCATGCTGGTGCCACCTGGGGCTGTGCCACAGACCCCCTGCCTGGCCTGGCACTTTGTGCCTTGTGTCCTTGGGGACAACCTCGGGATAAAATCCTTACCAAGGGCATCCCAGGGCTCTGGTTTCTGTGAGCTCGCAGAGCTGTGTGGAAGGGGAGATGGGTGTTTGTACCTGGGGGAAATCCTCTCTTGAAGGTAGGAGTCACAGAGATGCCTTAAGGAGAAGAAGGAATTGGGTAAATGCTGGGAAACAATGGAAGAGACAAGCAGCATCCCCAGTGTGGGGACCAGGCTTGGATCCTGCTGGGCAAAAAAAGGAAACCGGGGGTGTTTTCCATTTCCCGGTGTTCCCAGGTGCTGCAGGAAATGTTTCAGCCCCCCCTGGATCTACATTTTTGGAAAAAAAATAAACTCTGAGCAGAAACGTCCCCTGGCTCCCTGCTGTCACTCTCACTGTGCCTCTGCCCACGCCGAGGAAGAGCCTGAAATAGCAGCCAGGGGCTGTGGGTGCCGGAGGGGGACGTGGGAGCCGTGGCCTCGCCGCAGCTCAGCTTGGCCACACAGGGGGTCCCGGTCCTCACCTGCCCCCAGCAGCCCCCCCAGCACCCTATGTTCCTGCTCCTCCTCGCTGTCCCCCTTCCCCTTCCTGGTTTCACCCAGGGTCCCGTTATCCCGGGCAGCATCTTCCCATTGCCTGCAAAGGCAGCAAGAGCCGGCGGTGCTGGAGAGGAGATGAGATCTGGGCTCCCTGGGAGACACCACTTAACCTCACCACCCCGCTGCGTCTCCAGCCTGAGCTCTCTATTTGTCAGCCTCAGATCCCCGGTCCCTCCGCTTCTCTGTCTCGTTCTGTGCCTGTCTGGGGTGGAAAGAAAGGATTTTGGGGCACTGCGGGTGCTTTGCTGCCCTGGGGCGTGGGAACCACTGAAAGCTGCAGGAGGGGAATTGACCCCGCTGTTCCCCCGTGTGAGCCTTCGAGCTCCAGATCTCCCCCAAGGACCTCATCCCTCCCCCTGGATCCCACACTGGCTCCCCGGGCTGGGGGGAATGCAGCTCCATGGGGGGAGGCTTTTGATCCCATAAATCCATAGGATTGGAGCCATGGCCTCGGGGCTGCCTGGACCATCCCACCACCCATCCCTGGTGCATCCCACCATCCACTCCTGATCCATCCCACCACCCACCCCTGATCCATCCCACCA
>VZRW01003747.1:17345-42513 GCA_013398125.1 Aegotheles bennettii | reverse complement strand
GTATTTAAATATATATATAGGGGGGTGTCAGCACTGTCACCCATGTACTGGGGACCCATGGAAAAGCTCCAGGCAGCTGGGGATTTCTAGTGTGAATATCAAAAAAGCTTTGATGTTTGCCAATCCTTTCTAAATCTTGAGCAGTGTCTTGTAAATCTTTAATTACAAGAAAATTGCAACCTTAACAGTGAACACACAAACTGTGTTGATAAATATTTAAAATTGCCACAGAGACAGATCTGAGGGGATTAAGCAAAGATATATTGGAATGACAGTTATTAAACACTAGATCCCAGTAAATGTTACTGAGCAGATAAATAATGCAGGTCCCTGACAGCCGCTCAGCTGCTGACAGTTTTGGGGAGGGGGAGTGGGGAAATGGTGGCTTTGGGGGTGAGGATGGTGATGCTGAGCCCTGAGCTCATCCCAAAAAACCCAGGGTGGTGGGGGCTGCAGGTCCTCAGGCTCCTGCATCCCTCCAGCATCCTGCTGCCAAAGCCCAAAGGGAAGGGCTGGGCTTTGCTCACCTGCTCTGCCCCAGAGCTCCTGCTGCCACTTGGCTCCCACTGCTTGGCCCCGTCTGCTTCCCTCACCTTTTTCTGTAAAGTTTTGAGGTCACTGACTAAATTTCCATTATTAAATTTCCAAGCAGCATTAAAGATTTATTAGTTCACTACAGGTAAGTAGCAAAAAGTTCATTATTCCTAATAGCCTGGGAGTCGCTTGCATGGAAGGGAAGATGCTCCAAGCATGAATTACCCCAGCAACCTTCCCAATGAAATATTGATCTAAAAAAGCTGGTTAATTATAAATATTACAGCAGAGTGATGAGCAAGTGCCCCGTTTCTGCCTATTTTGCAAGAAGGTGCCCTCAACTGTCCTGAGGCTGGGCACCAGCTCTGCCTGGCAGACCACTGTCCTCTGTCTCCTGAGTGTGTGTGCTGGTGTGGTTTAGATCTCATTTATGGTGTGCTCTGCTGAGCTATGATAACAAAACACTTAAAAAAAATCTAACAAGGAGGGGTTGGTTTGTTGGCCTTGCAGAAGTGCTGATGCCCACCTAGTAAATCTTTAATTGGAAGTGGAAAGGGAACTGGGAGGCTCACCAGTACGAAGAGTAAATATTTAATTTGGGCACAGTGATTGCACAAACACGGTTAAGAGAAAGGGGGGAGAAGACAAGATAAAAGTGGTACCTATAGAACATCAAATCTAGATAAAGTCACCAGGGAGATAAATAAAATATCACCTACAGCAAAGGCAGGAATAAACAGCTTCTACCAGGGAGTGGTGGGAGAGCAGCTGAGGCACGCATCAGCTGGCATCTGCCCTGGCATCCCTGCACTGCCCAGGGCTGCAGTTGGACTCCTGCAAAAAAAACCAAACCCAAAAATGAAGGGAAACCTAAAAATGAGAGTTTGCAGCCAGGGTCTCAGCTTCACAGGGGGAAGAAGCCCCTCGCAAAGCCTGGTGAGGCAGAAGAGGGCGAGCAAGGCTGTGTCCATTCCTCCAGCAAGGAGAGTGGGCACCCAGTGGGAGCTCCCTGTGCTTCCCAGCTTGCCAGGTAAACCCAAATCACCCACCTCTGCTCCTCCAAAGCATGGCTGAATGATGGCAAAGTGGTTCTGGACTGGGGTTTTCAGCCAGAGCACTGCATTCTTTGTGCATTCAGTTGTTTGGGGTTGGTTTTCAGCCTGACCGCAAGGTGTTGTGTTTCTAAGTGTGGGCAGAAAACTCAGTTTTGTGAGCAAGGGTCGGGGGGAGGGTGCTCTCCTGTGCTGGAGTGATGCTCTGAACCAAACAAGAACAGCCAGAGCTTGGTGGTCTGGGTCAGTGGGGGCTGCAATCCTCTCTGCTGCTGGCAAAACACAGGGAGCTGCAGCGAGCTAACGAGCTTGCTCACGCATTCTTCTTGGTGATATTGATTTTAAGGAGAACACGGTTTCCAAAGCAAAATAACAATAGCTAGAGCTTGTAAAGCTGTTCCCACGCTCAGAGCTATATGCAAACATTTACATGCTGTTAAAAGCATCTCCCTAAGTCACTCCATCCTGCCAGATTTCCCGCTGGCTCGACCAGAGGATGCTGCGGTGTGGGGATGCTCGAGTCCTCGGTGGGCATCAGGGCTCTGCTCTTCCCCCAGGCAGAGCATCACCATCTCACTAAACAGAGCCACAGAGGCAACGCTCTGCTCTGGCTTTCCAGAAACAAAAGATATGTGTGGATCTCAGATCTGCAGGAGACAGCTCAGCCCCCGCAGTGCTTCCCTCCATTCCCCCAGACACCATTGACTTGGGGTCTCGCGCCGGTTCCTTTTAATCCCCCTTCAGACCTGCTGCTGGGATTGCCACGCCAGTTTCCAATTCTGTGGCCATTTCAATCTCCAAATTAATGAGGCTTTAGCTGCTCCATTTTTTTCTTAAAGCCACCCTGGGTTTTGTGCTCGTGTCTGCGGTGCTGAGTCTGCTTTGCTGGTGAGGTTTTGTACCTCCTGACCCTGGTAAGCTCTAGCTGGAGACCCCAAACAGACCTTCAGGGCTTTCAGAAAGCTTTTATTTTTCCCCAATGTTGACATTCGGGCCACTGATGGTTCTGGAGAAGGTGTTGGATAAAGCCAGACTTTATTTTCAGTGGGCCATATTCTGCTGTCCGTTATCCCGAGGCAGAGGAAGAGCTGCTGGCTCCCAGCAACAGGCTGAGGACTTTCAGAGGATGCACAGACCTGCAACTGCTTAAGGGAGTTTGGAAGTGCTGCAAATGCTGCCCTGAAAAAAAATCATTTTTCTACAAAAGATGAGGGGAAAAAAGGTGGCACAGTGAGGTGGAGGGACTCCAGAGGGCAGGAGGTGAGTAAGGGTGGAGTGCTAAATACACCCAACCCTGCAGGTACCTTCAGGTCAGGGGTGGGGGAACTGGCTCTGCTTCTTCTGTTCTGACACCAAAGGTGGAGTTTTCTTGTCTACCTACAAAGATGCTCTTCATGATGAAGCAGCATCTCCTCCTTGGCAAGCAGTGAGTGCTAAATCACTGCTGGGCATGCGTGGCGCTGGTTTACAGCACACAAGAGCAGAGCGTGCTCATCTGTCTTCCTCCCAATTACCTGCAGCCTGCTGGTCTCCAACCAGCACTGGTAAAGCGAGAGGCAAACAAGGAAAGCCAAACCCAACCATGGGACTCCTGTCCCTCAGTGCAATCGATTTATGTCAGCTGTAAAGGCTGGGAATGTACAGCCTGGAGATCAGAACTGCAGGGATGCTGCCAGCATCCTGCTCTGTGCCATGAGTGGCTGGTGGCTGCCCTCTAGTGAGCTCCTGCCCGGGGTGCTCCGATGCTGGGGTGCAGACTGCCCCCCCAAGGCTGCTGACACCCGCAGCAAAGCCCAAACCAGCTGGAAAAGGGCTGAGCGACCTCCCAGCACTTCTGTAAGCAAATGAGGCAGTGGTTACCTGGGGCTGGGGAACACAAGAACACAGTGAGTGCTTTTTCAGGAGATGAAGCTTAAGCCGTTCCCCTGCTGCCATTCCTCCTGGCTTTTGCAAACACACAGGTTTGTGCTCCAGGCTCCTTGTCCAACTGCATGGCAGAAGCATCCCAGGAGGAATGGGAGGTCTCTCCCCCCCTGGGAAAGGTGGACACGCAGAAGATCACAGGCTGCTTAATTGATAACAGGCCTTTATTTAAGGGTTTCTCTCAAAACGCAGTACAAATGAAAAAATAAACCTACGTTTATGCTCGACTTAATTAATTTCATCATGTGCAGGACACAAAAACAGGTCATAAATCTTGTTATGCATGCCTTTCTTTAAATAGTGCAAACACTCAGATGTTGTTCAGCGAGCGCTCCCGCTTGTTACTGTAGTGAGTGGGTGGGTGTGTGGAGACGTGGAGTTCTCCTGAACAAGGAAAAATGTTCCCAGGAACATGGAGCTGCAGAGGAAGGTGCTGGAAGATCCAGCAGGAAATCACTTCTTCCAGACCAGTAAGTCTTTCTCTTTCCCAGAGGTACAACACATCCCTGACTCCTTCGTGGACCTGACTAGTGTGGGTTTGACTTCCAGGGGTTGGAGACTGAAGGTATTTATGGAGTTCAGTGGTTTCTTGGAGGACCTGCTCAACAGGGCAGGGATGGGGTGTTGTGTGGGCAGCAAGTGCACATTATGAGGGTAAATCAGCACAGAAAACCAAGACTGGATTAATCATAAGGTGCAGAGAGCAGGTTGGTGGGATGTGTAACCCAGCCTGTGGTAGCTGACCTTTCTGCTGGCCAGACTCCACCATGTGCTAACCAGCAGAGTCTCACTTGTTTTCAAAGGAGCAAGGAAAATTCCAGCCATTGTGGACAGATAACCCAAGAAGGATTTCCAGAGCTGTCTGAAGGTCACCTGTGCTTCCAGAGCTGCTCCAAAGGCACAGTTTATCACCCCCATATCGTTTGTGGGTCTCATTCTTGCTCTTGACCCAACAGCCTCGCAGTTTCTCCTTCACAAGGATCCTGATGTTGGTTGCCCGTGGCCAAAGAGCACGCACAGGACTGGGAGTTTCTTGCTCAGCTTCTGGACAAAGGCAGAATGGAGACCAGTGCCCTGGCTCCTTCTTCAATGGCATTTTCCAAAGCTCTCAGCCTTCACTGAAGGCCTCTAGTGACAGCATTTTGGGTTTTTTTTCTTCCATTATTGGAAGATGAAGCTCAGAACAGGCAGAGCATGAGCAGGTAAAAGCAAGCTACCATGATGGGTTTTGAGACATTGTTTCTGCTCCATTTCCACTTGTCCAGCAGCCACTTCTCCTCTGCAAGGACAGCTTCTCAGTAGCAGATACAATCTATGCTGGATGCAGGATGGAGCAGACCCTGGCAAGCTGCATTATGGTTTCGACCACAATCGTGCACCATCACAAACGTACCCAGGTGGAAAATTCAGAGCTGTCCTTGTGGAGACACCCACTGCTCAGAAGAAAGAAGCACTCCAAAGGACTGCTCCAAAGGGTCTTTCCCAACCACTTAATGGATTTGTTCAGGCTAAATTGGATCGATAATGTACCTCAGAAGAGGAGGGACACAGATTCTTGGAGAGAGAGCTGAACAAAAGGCTGATGTGCTGTGCGTGTCGATAAACGAGTCACTGAGAAGAGGCACTTCAACTGGAAAGACTTTCAGGAGTAAAAGCAATGTGTGTACCTCTGGGCTGCCAACACAGAGACCTTACATATACGTGTGGTTCCACACTGCAGAGCACTATAATGTGCTGAAGGGCACTATACAGCTGTGAGCCTCATGGTTCCCATACTGTATTTAAATATTCACTAAAATAAGAAATGTGCTGGTTCTGGGGATAACTGGTGCCAAAATTTCTGGCTGAGAAGCTGAGGGATCTAGTAAATGAGAGATCTAGTAAATGAAACCTGACCTACAGACAGAATTCTGCTAGGGAGGCTTCAGCAGGTTCCTGAGGAACAGCAACCAATGTCACTGGAGGAAATAAAGCAGTGGAACAGATGAACCTTTCTAGTCTGGGCATTGAAAGACAGATGCACGCAACGCTTCCCCTAACAGACGTGCAGCAGTGGCTGCTAAAGGTCACCATGGACCTCTTCCCTCATATTGCACTTCATAGTAAAACCACTACAAGAGAGAACTGTCATCTGCTACGAGACACCAATGATGTGTTCAGAGAACCCAAGTTCACACCCACCTCAGGTAAACACTCAGCTCCTCCAAAAAAAAAGGTCTCTGTAGCAAAGGCAAGAACCAGCACTGCCTGGCCAGGATCTCACCTGTGCTGCAAGGTAAGTACTGGAGCTGAGTGCTTCAAGCTTGTCCTTCAACCCATACCTCAACTCTGCACTTCCTAAGAAGTGCCAGAAGAGCAGCTCTGGGTAAACTGCTACTTCTTTAGACTCAGGCTTAAGTTAAAGCAATAAAACATTCTCTTCCCTTTCTCCTGCACCAAAACTTCCCCCCCTCCCCTCCGAGCCCCAGTCACAACCTGGGCAGCTACAGCTACACCCACTGTGCTGGCACTGCAATAGCTTATTCTTCTATGGAAAGGAAAAGCGACTCGACATCGCAGTATCTATCTCATGTCTGCAAAGCATTTCAGTGAAAAGAATTAAGAACCCCAGAAATGCATCTTGTAAACAGCACGGTTATACCAAAGGAGAAGTCACAAAGACCATTACACTCAAAAGTAATCCTGCAGATTTGCTTTTCATCACAAACTGCTGTGCTGACAACAATTGTCATCTAATAATGGGAGCTGCATGCAGATCTCAGTAGGGTTTTGGTAGCAAAATTCAACCCCATTACTGGAACTTAAACTCTCCTGACTTTTTTTATTGTTGTCAACACATATTCCATGCGGCCAGATCCAAACAATTCAGTAAAACTGCTTTTAGCACAACACTTAAGTTCTGAGAAGCAATCGGAGCAAGGGGGAATTCACAGTATTCAGAAGTGCCACAAAGTGCCACAACGCACTCTGCTGAGCCCAGGATCCTCAAAAGGGAAGAAACTACCCAAAAAAGGGAAGAAACTACCTGGCAGGAATTCCCTTCTGCAATTCCAGGCGGTAACGCTGCTGATCTTAGCGCGATTAAAGTGCATCACCCACAACCTAACAGCCCTTTAGCTAAGGAGCATCAAGTCAGCTTCTCCACATGGATTGACTTCCATGGACTTACCACCAGCACACCAAAGCACCAGACGGTTGCCTTCGCATTTTTAAAACACAACTGTAAATAACAGCTGACAATAACAATCTAAATGATAGCTAACACAGAAATAATCACAACACTATGCAGAACACAAAGGATCTGACTTTTGGCAGTGATAGGCAGTGATTTCATGTAGCACCCACTCCAGGTTTCTTTTCTTTGCAGGGAAACAACAACTTGGACACTGCAGTTTGCTGGGATCGTCCACTGTGCGCCTGGAGCAGCACAAGAAGTGTGGAAAACAAGGCAGAAGCAGCCTAGAGAAGCACCAAGGTATGAGCAATACTGTCTCCTTTTTTCCTGTCTTCTTCTCCCCAGATCAGAGAGGGAATTACAGGGAAGATGGCACAGCAGGGTTTATCCTACACGCTGTGATGAATCAAATGCCTGTATCCATGAAAAGTGAAGGCACCGCTGCTGTGTGGTGCTGGCCCTCCAAATCCCAGAGAACAGGAAGATCTGGGATATGATCTCAGAAAAGGGTGAGAAGGTTTGAAACTAAGTTCTAGCAGGGTTTTAACAGCCAGCAGAACAACCAGGCATAGCTCTGTAGGACAAGGCAAATGCTGCATGCAGATTTCAGGTGTTAAATGGCAAGGGAAGAAAATTAGGGAAGAAAAACCTTAAAAACTAACAGTGAGCACAGCTCATAGACCAACCAGCTGCAATTGGGGCTTTATGGGAATTATTTTATCCCCCAAGGGCCCATATCCTGCCCTTAAAGCCACTCTCCACTCTAAAATGAGCACCTTCTATCTGGATGAGATGTGGCAGGTAGAAGCTGCAATGATGCTGCAAGCACAGAGCTGTGAGAACATCCCAAAACATGCACAGAGCTATGAGAACATCCCCAGAGCTATGAGAACATCCCCAAACATGCACAGAGCTATGAGAACATCCCCAAACATGCACAGAGCTGTGACCATTTAACCCAGCTGGCAGAGCAGATTCTGAGCTGATGCTGGACAGTCTTCACCTAAGCTATGCAACATGATACAGAACTGTATCTAAATGAAAAAAAAGCATCAATAGAAATTAAAACATCCAATAACAAGGCAAAGTATAGCACCCTATTCTTTTGCTCTCTGATATGTGACCTGATAGCTACAGATTGAAGTTTGGGAGGGCTTATTTCAAGGCTGGGAGCAAGAGGACCTTTGCCTTACCTAACAAGCCTACGTTAAACAAATAAACTTCTGAAATCAGGTTATTTACTTCTTAGTGCTCCTGAGGGCATCTTAGGAGCCATCCCCTGGCTTATCTAAATTGCAAACACCTTGGTCTACCCTTCCCTCCCACCCTCTTTCCCATCCCTGCACATATATATATATATTTTTAGATAGATAATTTCTCATTTGCAGACTCCCCCCTTAGAAGGCATTGCACAGGGTTTGACTTGCTGGAGAACAACACTCCAACAGCCAAAGTTATAGCTCTTTCCAAAACTTGTTTTCTGCAAAGACCAGCTGTCAGAACAGAGAATCCCAGTGACACCACTGGGCTGAAATTTGAAGATTTAGGCAATTTCAAAGCTAGGGCATTGATACCAATTCCCTGCAAGCATTAATTTAAATGGACATTGAAAAGTGGACGCTGCTTGATTTCATGCAGAGAATTCCTCAGTTTCTTGGTCAGGTTTGAATCATAATTCTCTTTGGTATTCACTGGCCGAGCTCTGAAGTTAGGGTTTGTGTGAGTGCAAGAAAACCTGTGTGCTATCTTTTGGTGGAGAAGGCCTGAACCGGCCCAACTACCCCATAAAGATCCTGATCACCATCTCAATCTCTTTCCTGCACACTGGGCAAGGCGACCTCTTTTTCTTCAGCATCTTTGCACACTTGAAACAGGCCACAAGGTGAGCAGTCCTTCCATGGACAATATTCCCATCCCGTGGTCTGTGATGGCATAAGAAGCAAGGGCTCAGTAATTTTTTTATACTCTCTAAAGACTGTATCTCTTCCTCCTTTTTATGCTCGGTGAAATGCAACAGAGACTCCTGGCTTTCACATCCTCGTGCCAAATCCAACGACTCAATAGAGCTGCAGGGATCGACACAGGATTTGTTTTCTACCATGTACAGGTCTTTGGGTTGGCCAACTGGAGCAGAAATAGTCCTTCGGCAGTCTGGGACATCTATCCCATCATCGTTTTTCTTTTGCATAGAATCAATGTTGGTGAGAGAAAGAGAATGAGCTAGTTTGGGACAATCTGAGTACCAGTCTTTCCGTAAAGCCCAGCAGCGGTAGCAGTACCGTTTGCCTGGAGAGTTATATTTCTTGCATTTGGTGCATTGCCAGCAGTCCTGAGGAATGATTGAGGGGGACAAAAACAGCAGCAAGTTAAGAGTTATTCTTGCGTACGACTCGCCTCCACTACACAGGAAAAGCAGCAAAGAAGCTTCACCCAAAAGCTTCACTCACTATTTATTACCAAGTATAAGCTCGTGGATGCATGACTGCTAGTTTGATTACCAGCACCTCAGAAAACCTAAGGAGAATTTGGTTGTCCCTGTGCATTCTATAGATGCAGATCTCTTTAGCATCAAAATTTGCCCTTCCTTCCTCGCAGCCTTCAGTGCTCTGGAAGAATGCAATGCTCTCAAGCTGTGCAGTTTATTGAATTTTCAGTATCTCACTCTAAATTCAAAGGTAGAGCTCTTGGAATCAGTCAGGAATACATTTCCCAGGCTCACTAATCACTTAGCATCTGTTCAATCTGCACAACTAATAGCAGCTTACTTGATGGCCACACAGAGCAAGGCCAAGATCTGCCCAAGTTCGGAGCTATAATTCAGCTGTCTGAAACCAGGGACATCCTAATTTCCAGCATGCACAGTCTAAAAAATAATGCTAAAAAAATGCTGGTGCCATCAGCTGCAAAGAGTGTCATGAAATGCCTTTGCTGACTTACAGCAAGACCTCAAAAGAGAGCCCAGACCGGGTCAAGCCAACTTCTCTTCACACAGGTTACAAAAAAGGGTTTTGTGCTTGATTTTCTGCTTTTCTTGGCCTTTGAAACCCATAAAGAATCAGCTTTTCCTACCACAACCAGTGGCAGCTGTAGGATGAGTTTTTCCTCAGCTAGGATGCAGCATGCTCCAAGCAGGGAACACTTAGATGCCTACCTCAGAAACAGCTTCTGTATCTGTGTCATCACTTAAGCGCTGAGAATCCTCACAGTCATGCAAACGTGCATCCTCTGTCACCTGGAAGGAGTGGAGATGATGTTAGAGGGGCACAAAAATCTTTATTTATGATATGCCTGGCACTCTACACCAAAACTGAGTATATAGTTGTTGTGATAATGAAACTATTTCTATATGGGAATGAAAAGACATTTTCTGTACAGTATCTGTTGCAGACTGTTGTCAGTAACTATAGATACTCCTTTGGTCAGCTCATACCTCTCCCTGATACACACAAGAACCACACAAATACAAACACATACACACCCGAGCAGTCCTACTAATGCCCATGGAAGAAATCATGGATTAAATCCTTTTAACACACATCTGATTAATTACTCTCGTGATCAACCTCACTACCACCTCTGTGAGCAGACTCAGGCCAGCCCATCTTACCCTGAATGCTAACAAGAGGATAAACTGAGAGCTTCCTCTTCAAGTCTTTTATGTCTTGCAGCTACTGGCTAAAATATAGTGAAGTTGCTGCTAGAGTTTTAATTAGTTTTAAATGAAGCTCGTGCCTTGAAAATACACACATTTAAACCAAAACCCAAGCAGGCTGACCACAGAGGAAAGCTGTCACCCTATGAAGGAATGGTGACAGCCTTGCCTAAACACAGTTTAAAGTCTGGATGGCTGTAGGTCAGTCAAACAAGGCCTGTGGCACATGTGCAATGTGGCTGTTCAAGAGGTACCTTTTTGTCACCTTCTTTCACTTCCTCGCAGTCAAGTGTTTCCACCTTGACTGTGGCACCGCTCTGATCCGACGGGCACTCGTTGAGGAACCACAAGTCATCAGTAGTATCTGAAACAATGGCAGTGTCTATGTCCTGTTGGAGAAGAGAGAGAAGAAACCACTCAGAGCTCAGGTGAGCAGCAGCAGGAGTACCAGCACCGCAACCACTGCCACAGCAAATACCTCTCCCCTTTTCCTAAGAGCCTTCTCAGCCCTAAGAGCTTCTCCGGTCACCCCTGGCAGAGCAAGGGGAAGTTCTCATAGTGTCACCTCTTTTTTCAAGCAGCACTATGGTTATTCCCCTTGCCTGCTGGCCAGGCAGCAGCTGCCCACCACGCCACAGCCATCTGCACCACGTAACAACTTTCCACCCAGGAGAGGGGCAACTCCTGAAATACAACCACTGCTCAGAGGGCAGGACCTCCAAGGGCTGACCACAGCAGCCAGAAAGTGCCTGGGTTATTTAAGAACACTAAAGGTAACCAACCACCTGGTGTGAAAGGCTGGGACAGGAACACACAAGGGAGAGGCTGAAAATCCTAGAGTGGGAAGGGGAAAGAAAGAACAAGAGTATTTTATTTACTTGGAACCCAGAAGAGGAGAGGAAGAGAACACAACATACCTATTTAAAATGTCTACACACCTGGTTAGTCTGAATATCTGTTGATCCATTACTTCTGGACTTGTAATTGCTTCTGAGGTTGCCTAAAAACCACCATGGAAGACCAGCTACATCCCATTCCTCAAACACTAGGTCCAGCTTAGGCTTCTTGCTTTTAGAGAGGTTTTCTATTAAGTCTTTGTCTGTAAGAGCCAAGTAGAATCTAAGTCATGCCACACCTACATTATTTAAGAGACTAGCAGAGAAAAATTTGGCCACCAGAAAGATTTCAGAAATCTTTCTTGCTCCTTCTTGGTTTGTGTGAGTGTACTGGGGTGTTCAATGGGCTGCACATCTGTACTCGTGTACTACCCAAGTGAACCTGGCAGAACAGTCACTGCACAGCCATCAGAGGTCATCCCAGTGCCACCAGTGTCTCTATAATGGTTCAGATTCTCTTTAGCTTTACCTTAATTTTAGGATTCAACACAGAAACACGAATGCTTCTTTCAGAGCTTTACCCAACACTAAGCAGATTTCTTGAGTGACTTAAGGTGCAGAAAGAACTGGTTTGAATCCATCCTCCATAACCCCATGCTTCAGCCTCCTCTTTAGCCTGTGCAGTTTAGTTTATGGTCCCAGACTCAGCAGCCTGAATTTCCAGATCACCTTGACTCTCCCTCTCTTCAGTGCCAAGAATTTCAAAGGCACAGACAAGGACTGTTTCTGCCTCCTTTGTACACGCAGCCAGGAAAATCTCTTCTGCTCTCATTTGATCTGGAAATACCCATACTTGCAGAGAAGAGTTGGTTTTACAAGTTAGGTTCTTGGGTACGAGAACGACTTGAGAATAGAAAGTAGAAAACCAGGAAAATTGCATCCGTAACATCAGCAATCCACATGAGTGAACCAGTAAGAAATCCCCAGACATTAAAACAAAGGAAATGCCTCAATATGAAGGAGCTGTATTACACTTAAGCTGGAGAAGAAAAAAAAAATCCATTGTTATTCAGTTCCCTGATTGGTTTGCAGGTAATGACTGCGGGCAGCTCAGGCTGTGTTCTGTGTAATCAGAGGAGAGACTCCCTTGGGAAGATAAATAGATACAAGTATAGTTCCAGCATTTAAAATACCCTTCAGCAAGGTCTGTAAGATTTCTCATGGCATTGTTTAGTGATAGATGTGCTTTTGGGGCTTAACCTGCCATTTTACTCAAAATCTTTGTTTATTTATGAGACCAAATCTCCAAGCTAGAAAACACGTCCATCATAAAATACCTCTGGTGAACATTTGCAGTTCTCTCAATCTTTAGCATAAAACGATAATTTTTAAAGATTATATTCCACAACAGGTTTTTATTAGTCCCCCAACACCCTCCTCCAGCATTTTGCTCACGCAGAGCTCAATGTGTCATGCTGAAGGAGCCGACGGGCTTGTACACATTGTGCTACTACAGAAAAGCTGCCACTCACCTCCATAATTCTCACATTTTTGCTCTGAGGTAGACAAAGCAGCAGCATTGCTCTCACCCTCCATGCCGCCAGCGTCAGAACCTTCCTGGTGGCTAAACTGCATGAAGGGAGGAAAAACCAGATGTTAGTCCATCAGAGCTTATAGGGACAAAGGGATGTAGCACTTCCATTCCGAGTCACCAGCTGCAGTACAAGACCAAGAAGTTATGGAGAGAAATAAAGGTTTCTGAACAAAAACTACACACTAATAATCCTTTAAGGCGGCTAACGCATCTGTAATCAGCACAAACAATACACTTGCAACCTAGGAAAAATCTTCAGGTCGGCAAAAGTCCAAGAGTTGCCACCTTGACTGCAGTGCTACCGTGACTCCCTGGCCCCCAGCGTGAACAGACACCTCTCCTAGATCAGACTTCATCCCAAAATACACCTGGAAACAAGTTTGGATGCGCAAAGATTTTTCCTAGGTTTCAGATTCTGCCTGGAAGCTTCTGAAAACAATCCTACTAAACACAAATCTCATTCACATGTTTTAGAAAGCGTAATTATTTGGCAATTCCTACTGAGAGAGGGGATGGGAAAGGGGGGGGAAAGCCATGAAAATACAGAGCATGCTGGAGGAACTGAGGACTAGAAGTGCTACACCCCAGAGAAACGCGCTCAGAGACTGGTACTCTGTTATGAAGAGAACAGAGAAGGGTCACTCTGTCCCTGCTCTGTGGACTCCAAGAACTTTTCAGGAAGGTGAAGACCTGGCAGCCAAGCAGCACAAAGTTCTGGCAGTCCACCATGCACAGGTACAGAGAAGGGGCACTCTGTACAACAAAAGAAACCACCAGGCAGTGGGTTTACCTTCAGCTGGTCTTGGCTTGGCTTATCGACGCTCTGTTCCTTTGCGAGACTCTGTGCAGCATCTAGATGGCAGGTAAAACAAAAGAAAAAACCCTCCCCGGTAATAACCATTCTCACAACACAGGGGGTCTTCAGCAATCAACCAACGAGCCAGGCTTGGCAGACCTCTAAGTGACCCTTTAGGAGAAACAGAGCCTTTTCTCCCTTAGAGAGCTGGTCATCTCCTAGCGAGGCAATGCTCCAGTATTCCCCAGGCTTTGCTGAGTACCTATGGAAGCATCAGCCTATGGAATACAGTGTGTGCCTCCTTGGAGATGAAGCTTGATGAAACCTCACAGCATGTCAGGAACCTTCTTCCCAACATGAAAAACTACTCTTTTTCCTACAGACTGCCCTGCCGCCGCCAGCTCTAGGTCCTTCACGCAAGAGGTCTGCATGGAGGCAGAAACCCAGAGCAATAGCAGAGTGTGGGGTCTCCCACTTGAAGGCTGGATCAGATCCATGCTGAAGAAGGTGAACAGAGGAGATTAAGACTTTTATAAATACCCGAGGACTTCTGCTAAGACAGGAAAAACATCTTTCTTGAAGGGTGTGGGCATGAAGAATGATGACTACACTAAAGAAGGGAAAATTCCATGCACAGCAAACTCTTCCCTGGGTAACTGTGTACACATCCATAACGCAATTTAATCCAGCTGATTATGCTGGCCCCAAAAGTTAATTAAAAGGTCAACCTAAACAGCAAGAACAATCAAATTAACAGAAATCTTTCTACATAATTGGAAAGCTGCACTCAGGAAGTCTACCACGTAAACAGAATGACTTGCTAGAGAATGAAAGATGCAAGGATGGCTCCTGCTTGCTCCCCTTTCAATTTAGCAGAGAAGTTGAGTGCCAGGCAGACACGGACAGCCTGATTCACATAATGAATCATGGCACTGATAGGATGACACTGAAAAGTGATGCTATAGGACCACAAAGTGGTCCATAAAATGAACCAGAACACAGGACTGCAAAATGATGTGGCTCTATCCCATGAGTTAGCTCAGCTTCCCTTTCTTCCCTTGCATCACCCTACAGCTTCTGCAGTCACTTATTATTTAATACCTGAAGGAAATCAGGAGCCATTTGGCTCATCCATAATTGCTTTGGCTCTGCAGGGGCATTACAAGAGATGAAGACTTACCCTTCTAACACTTTATAAATAATGCAAACCAGCCTTAAACACCGTGTGAAAAGACACTCCACTTACTGGAAGGCTTCCTTTTTCCAAGCCAACATACACCAGGAACTGAACACAAAATGTCCTTCAAGTGAGGTATTCTGAAGCACACCTCATGTGATTCATGCTTGGAGTGAAAGCTGGCCAAGTATGGACACATCTGATAAAGGGCACCGTGCAAGAGCTTAGTATTTATTATCAAGATGTACTGCAGTCACTTTTCTTTCTACAAGTGTACTTACAAGAAGTGGCTGAGGTGACCTGCAGAACGATGAGCTGATAAGCACTGATTTGGCTAATGAACACAAACATGAAACGTGAAGACCTCTTCAAGCCCTACGGCAATTCTCATTATTCCCATGTTGCAATGAAGGAAAAACAACACCTAGAGTCATCCTTCCTATGTGTTTGCCAAAGGTCTGGTCTGCCAAGCTTGTTTCGTTTCAGCCACACACACACATGGTGGTATAACTCAGTGACCATCCCCCTAAAGGAACAGGATTTCCTTCGGCAGGTTTAGATATAGTCACACCACGATGGGACCACACACACAGCCACACGCTCACACCGAGCAGAAGGGGACAGGGCAGCAGAGCAGAGAGTGTTTTGCTGGGATCCTTTGCTCTCCACATACACTGCCCATGGGGAAGAGGCCAGGGCAAGGGAAACCGCACTCATACACTTCTCCTGGAGGCAATGTGTGTAGATGAGAGTCCGCTCAGGAAGGTTCTTCTCTATAAATAAAGGAGGGGGACCTCAGAGACACCAATGCACGGCTCAAAGCAGAGGACTACACAGTTTAGGGCCTTGTTTTCTCGGTTTCTAAATTTGCACAAGCTTTTACGTACATGTGCAAAACCAGACTAAGCCTTTCTGAAGGGCTGAGTCCGCATTATCTGCTTCAGAGACACCAGGAAGCACGGCACAAGACTCCACGATTCCCTCGGTGCAGCTCCCTCCTGATTTGCATGCTTGTTTCTGGTTCTGGTTTGCACGCATGCTTCTGGTTTCATCAGAAGTGGGGTTTTTTTTCAAATTAGGATTACCAGCTGTATGATGGGAACTGGCTGGAAGCAAGCCAGTAGCCGAGATTAATTTAAGAATAAATTTTAATTTAGGACTGAAGGACTTTTGATGTAGATAGAATTGATTTCTCTTATGAGTCAAGAAAGTAGCAGCGACCTTTAAAGGTTCAAGTGTTTCATTAAAGTCCAGATCTCTTTGGCTTGCAGAACCAGGCTGGGCTTCCAGCACTCTTATATTCAGCCTCAAGACAATGGAAGTGTAAAACAAGGTGAGAGCGAGAGGTCACGGCATGCTATGAAACTGAGAAAAGACTGAGAAATCCATCATGACTGGGATGGGATATTTCAGTCACTTTGACTTGTACATCCACAGTGTTTAGCTCTGCCAGTGTGCTTCCAGACTGTGTGCCTGCTGCTCCAAGCTTTGGACACTGGCTATAGGCAGCCACGTTCTTCACACAGCTAACTGATTTCATCTCACAGCTACTGATGGTGGACACGCAGAACAGACACACACTCCAAGAGATTGTCTCGTTAAAGCCTTCATTAGCACCTTGTTCCAACTTCAGAAACACTTCTCTTTTCCAAATATCATTACTTACCCAGTTACATCAACACTATATTGAATATACTTGCCCACACTGTGACAAACCTACCTGCCATTGCAGCAGAAGTCAGGTTCCGTTTCAACATGTCATAGACTGGGCTGTGGGAAAGAAGACAACAGCTGACTACACTCACAAAACCAAACAGCATTACCCTCTTAAACCAGGGGCAGAAATCCTTCTATTATCCAGAGAGATGCTAGAAACTGCTGTGGGGTTTTCTTCTCACTCCTAAATGCTCGTTACAGAGAATCCCCGCTCAGAATTTAACTGAAAGATGCAGATTTTAGCTTACGTGTGAGATCAAGGGCTCAAGGAGATGCAGAAATAAAAAGGGCGAAAGGATGTCACCTCAAGCAGCTTGCTGCCTGGACCGTTCAGAACTGGCTCTTCAAAACAAAGGCACTAAACTCGAACTTGTCAAATGCATTACCAACGAGCCACTGAGCAGGGCACTTGGTATTCATGGAGGTTTATGCAACAGTGAACAGAAACAGTGAAACCAAGAGCCTCCTGTCTCAACAACCTCCAGAATACATTAAAGGTCACTTTTTCCTACCTTGGATCTTTTACAGAGAAGCTCTCCAGTCCCAGCAGTTCTCCCAGCTGATCTCCTCCACAATGGACCATGTGCTGCTGCCTTTTGTCGTATAGCTGCCTCACCATTATATACTGGCCTAGGTAATGCATAACCTGTGGGTATGGAACAGACCATTAGCCACAGCTGCAGCTGAAACCAAACCACCCAAGACCCTGGAAATCTGCTTTAATTTATACTTGCCTCCTGCTATCCTATAGAGTGTGAGTCAAATACTACCTACTTTTAATGCACATCTGCAATTCATTGGTGCCTCCCAGCCAAGGCAGAGTGATGCTTTACAACATTGCCATAAGGTTTGCCACTATTAACACTTGACAAGAAGGAATATTGAGCAAAAGATGCATAAACAGAAGTCACTCTGCTGCCTCACATTAAAACCAAACACAAGGTGGGTGATAATACTTGTAACTGGGTGGTCTCCCTCTGCAGAGCTGCAGACGGAGGCTGCTGCTGTTCAAGGAGAAGGAAATGGGTGGGGAGGAGGCAGAAGGTATCCCCAGGTAAAAGAATAAGCTATTACTAAAGGATGACCACAAGTTACAGTGCTGTCTCTCAGGAGACAAGTTTGCAAGATGCAAAAATAAGTGCATTGATATCACAGAGAAGGATGGAGAGGACACATCCTCTGAGAGTGAGGAATCCAGAGCACAAAAGAAGATGAGCACAACTTCCACCCCCCATTACCCACCAAAGTGACCCTCCTGAATGACAGCCTCACCAAAAAGTTGCTAATAGTACCCCATTCACTGCAGAAAAAACTGACTTAACACATTAATCTATACAAGTAACCTGCATTTAATACTCAACTCTCCCCATTTAAACCATTCAATTTGTTTTTGCAAAGATTTTTAGGAGCTAAATAAGTTATTTAAATGCATAAGTGTTTAAAATAAGTCACAGGGCTCTGCAGGAATATTTGACACATTCATAATGAAAAACCACTGCATTTAATTCTTTGCAGACAGGACACTCCTGTAAATCACAGTCAGTGTCATTTTTTTTTTAATCTTGTACACATATTGCATTTTAATCTTAAAATAAATGAATTCACAGGGTCTCTTAGGTTTAGCTGACAAGCCATTTCAAAGGGAAGTTAAAAGAAATACATCAACTAGAATTCAGTTTTAAGGCTTTCATGCACTGAGCAGAGAGCAAGACAATTGAACAGGATCCCCCACAGTCTCTCAGGAGTGTGGCCATCCCATCTCGTCTTTCCCTAAAGAGGTTTCTGATTTTCCAAGTTAAATAATTTTCTTTAATATTTCACATTCCTATTTCAACTCCTCCGGGGGCTCTCCTGACAATTTATAATCATCCACATCACAACAGCTTTATGGGTAAGGTATCCCTGTTTTGTATATAGGGCTTTGAAGTATGGAAAAAATTCCCAGCCAGTCCCATCTCCTTCCCACCAACTCCCAACAACCAGAGCCAGACACAGTCTGGGTGCTGAGAAGCTGAGCCCACCTCCTTCAATGTGAAGGTTTCACCTTGGGCGCCTGCAGCCTGCAGAATCTTCAGAAGTGGCAGTTTGGGTCTCACCTGGAACAGAAAGCAGAGCTTTATTTGAATGACACCAAGCAATGGCCTGACAGCAAGCCCAGAGCTGGAGGTGGTGGGGAAGCACTGCTCGCCTCAGGCTAACCCGCTGCAGGCTGCTCTTCTTTTTTTAACAAGTAATCTACATGGACAAGCTTAAAACGAAGTTAAAAAATCAGCACGATCACTCTGACTCAAGTGCAAGACAAAAAAAAAAGCCAAGGAATTTGGGCAGCCAGCTCAAAAGGCTTTAATCACTCACATTGTCCCATTAACTTGGATGTCATTCATCCTGCCAGATGACTGGAAACTCAGACCCTTGGTATGGAGTCCTAGGCAGTGACTAATCAAATCTACCCAGTCATGTATTTAGGAGCAATGATGGTGCATTCAGATTGCCACTTCAAGAGCAGCAAGCCTGAATTTTCTCAATTAGTGCAGTGAACAAACGAGCCTGCTCTGCAGACCTTGGGGAGCGTGTGTTTATCAGGATCCACAAATAGACACATAAGACTGCATTAAATACAAGGTGTGGTTAATTAACACCAAGGATCAGAACCTGTATTTTCTGTGGATCTCTGTCATCAACCAAAATCTTTATTATAGGGAATATAAAGCACCCTGGGAACGATGCAACTGCTCCACAACCCCTTCAAGGTTTCACCCACACGCCCAGGCAGTTCTCAGCAGCAGATCAGACAGATGATGCTATATAAAACAGCAGCAAGTTTTAAATAGCAATGCTGCTGTTTCATCTACCCCACAAGAATTTAAACAATTCCTAGGAGTGCCACCACACGACCTGATGCCTTGTGTTCCCTAGAAATGCCAGGAAGCCCTCACTATTCCCTGAACACAATCCCATACAATGTTGAACAATAATGCACATTTCCCACACCAAATCTCCTCTGTTCCCTCTGTCCATCAGATGCTAACACAGCACCATATTTCAGACTGTGACAGGACAGAGCCCAGTCCCCAGCACAAAATGTTCCATCGCTGCTTCCTCCATGCTTTGACAAGGCTGATGCTCTCAATCTGTGCTGGCGAGTCAGGGCCTTCACCTGTCAATGCTGGGGGGATTCACCTGTGTCTCACACCCACTCCTTTGTGCCTATATAAGTGCAATTGCAATCCCCACTTCCTTTCCCAAGGAGCAGAGCCTGCTTGTCAACCCTGCAACACCTCCTCAGGAGACAACTTGAGCTACAGCACCACTTCCCTGCACAAGGTAAGGAGAGGTTCTGGTTGCTTGTCACGGGTGTAATTTGTCACTGAGCTCTCATACAGCATCTTGGCCAAGATGTTCATTCTGTTTTCTAACACTGTAAAAAATTCCTCTCCTCTGTAACTGTGCCTGGTCTGCCCATTTCCTCATTATTATGTTTGTTAAATGTGTTTTCACGCTCAAACAGAGCAGCTTCCATCCAGCCCCGAGTCTCTTTTGCAAGAACAGCTTTTTCACTAGGAAAAAAAAATCAGTGCAACTGAAATAAGTGCTTGTATCAGCACATGGGTTTTAATAAGATGAAATTATGTATTTGCACTCATTCATTTCTCTAATGACCGTTCTCAAATGGGTTTTGAAGTAACTTCTTACATCTCTCTCTCTGATTAAAGAAGCAACCTAGTTAGCTTGATCATTTTAAAATGAGCCCTTAGCTACTCAGTACAGGCAAAATTGTGTTTATCCCACACTGCCAAGGACACTGGGTGTTGACAATCAATATTTTGCTACTAGTATCAGAGCCTATTTACTTAGTTTTTTCATGCAGAGTGAGTCAAATAAATAACCATATACTTTAAGTTCTGCACAGGACTTGGCTTCCTTTCAAAGCTTCTAAATTAAGCCTCATACACAGTCAGTGTCATACTTCCAGGAGGATCTCTCGACTTCCCACCAGTTTATTTCCACTCCTGCCACATCCCCTTGCATCATGGAGACACTTTTTCCAATTAAGTGACTCTGGAAGATCGGATACCAGTCTTGAAGGAAGCTTCCTGATTTTTTTAGACCAGATTTCTACTGTTATTGTATATAAACTTCTCTTCTCTGGCTGTCAATGTGCTGCTGTGCTCAAACCACACCTCCCACATCGACCTTGGCTCACAGCTCTAACTACTTGTTCCAGGGACACCAGGAATAGTTGATAACAGGAGTACTAAATGTTCAATCCTTACCTAAACTGACTCCAAACAAGGCATTGGGGTGCATTGCTGGGTAGACAAAGTTCAGCACACCAGGATACAAAGCTCCAGTGCAACTGTCACAGATATTCCAGCACTAAGAGGAATGCTGGATGTGGAATATGCCAAGTACAGGGCTAGCACAAAAATATGCACTGTACAATTTCTTGTACGGCCTTTAAGATGTTCATGAATCATTGATCTGACAGTGAAAGTGAACACAATTCCTCAAGATAAAAGCCCTACTCCACCAGGCTAAATTCTTCTTACTTAAATCTACTTGGAGAGCTTTGATTTGATGGGAGAAATCACTGTTTTGGTGAGGAGAAAGCAGTGAAGTTAGGTGGGAGGAGATAATCACCTGGTTAACTTGTCCCAGAGTGATTGTGCAGGCGTTCTCAGCTGCTGGGTGCTGGGTAGAGCTTGCAGATGTCATTGTGGCAGTGATAAGCTGTTCACAGCACAAACCTGAAAATGAGAAGGATTGTGTACAAGTTAAGATAAAAAACCTGCTCTCAAGTTTAACCACTTCCACTTCTTAGAAGCTTCAGGAAACCAGGGTTTAAAATTAGCATTATGCAGCAGCAGCTGGAGATGTGCACCCAGGGCTGGTGTCACTGTTGCCCCCCAACTGCTCCATCCAAACTCATCTGCTTTGTCTTACCAGAGCTGCACCCAGCTGCCCAGTGTCTGGCAAACACCCATGGGAGGACAACTGGGACAGATTCCCTGTGGCACTGAGGGTGCTTTGACTCTGCCCATCTCCAAGGGTGGCCCAGCACAGTGAGGGCCTTTGGGAACTGTCAGTCTTCATCATGCCACTTGGCAGATCCTCAGTATGGTCACAGAATGGGTAAGGTTGGAAGGGACCACAGTGGTCATCTGGTCCAACCTCTCTGCCCAGCAGGGTCACCCTAGAGCACACAGCACAAGACTGCATCCAGACAGTTCTTTAATATCTCCAGTGAAGGAGACTCCACCACCTCTCTGGGCAACCTGTTCCAGTGTGCAGGAACTCGCACAGTAAAGTTCTTCCCCAAATTCAGGTGGAGCTCCCTGCTCTTCAGGAACATGGTGAAATCCTTGAGTCGGGGGTGTGGGGGTGAAATAGGAGTTGAGTCACAATCAACCACAATGGAAATGTTCACAAGGCAGTAACCCCCTGATTGCCTCAAAGGAGGAGCAATCAATGCTGGTAGTGATGATTAACCACCCCCATTAACCATTTCAGGAGCTGAAAAACTGCTAAAGCTGCTGCAGGGCTATAAATTACCAGTTTTAAGAACATTTCTGGTCGAGCAGGTGAAATACCCTTTTCCTGGAAAGGAACAAAAGGGGAAGTCCTGCAGCTATTTGGATGTGTCAAGCCCTATCAGTTCTAGCACCCACCCAGAGAGCAGGGCTTCATATGCAGAAAGATCTGTAATGACTCATGTTCACAGCTCAGCCCAGCTTAATCTACCCCACACAACAGGTTTGAAAACTTCTTTATATTTAAAGAGAAAGGACAGTGTAAATAAACTGGAAAAAAGGAACTTGAACTTGCTGGAGAAGGAACTTGAGTCTTGACCTTTCAGTCTCAGCACTGAAGCTTAAATCAATATATCTGTAAATTATTGTGTCCCTGCACCCAGCTACAATAAAACCTCTGTTTCAGTGTGAATTTGGTTGCAGGCAGTACCAAAACAAGCCCTGTAACTGCTATTTTGGTACCTTCGAGGCTAGAGCATGGGATGAGAGAAAAAATAAAGGCTGGCTCCTGGATTTGCTTGCATAGGTGCAACCTTGGGAAAGTTCTCCCTGTGTGGAATCTGGAAGTGTCAACTCTCAACCCACGCAGAAATTTAAATTAGGTTTGAAAATGTGAAGCCAAAAATTTTCAAAGCAACATAGAATTTTCCAGATATAGTAAGTGAATTTATTACTACAGCAGCTATAAAGAACGTGAGCCAGCCAGCAGGATTAGCTACCCTAAAAAGTGAGTATCAGTAAAACAACCACACATGCCTGAGGAATGTAACCAAACGTTTTAGATGTAGACAAAACAGGCTGAGCATCCATCTAGCAGGCAGTGCAGAAACCTCAGTAATGGTAAAAATCTGAGCTTCAGCAGCAATTCAAGTTACTGGTAACCATTCCACCCCTGCCCCACCTATTAAAAGGAGCTCAATGACTTTGTTAAAGGCTTCTGATGAGCATTACATTTCTCTGAAGTAAGGCAAAAGCAGAAATAAAATCATTCCCAAAGAGCAAGCTTATCTCTAAATATTTAGGAAAGCCTAATTAAAGCATACAGAATATTGAAGTTTGGTAAATAACATTGATAGTGACCAGATCAAGGTAGTAACTCAAAATAAGCGACTTACAACAGCTAAAACCACTTCTACCCTACCAGTGCCTTAAACTGTAACTAAGGTTCCTGCTTGCTGATGCCAACACAAGCTGCCCACGGGATCCTTCACGAGCTGAGCTGCACCTCAGGCAAACTTACCAACTTGGAACTTCTCTGCTCTAAGGAAGTTACCGCCGGGATGTGTTCCCCAGGCAGCCCCTTTGCTCCTGTCAAGAAGGATCCTGTGGGAAAGCAGCTCCGGGAGGTGCTGGGTGAAGCCTCTGGCTGGGCTCAAGGTCCTGCTGATGCTCTTGAGTGGCTCTTTCAAAAACCGCTCCCGCCTCCAGCCCCAGAGGGAGTCACTGAACACATCAGCTTCTGATAAGAGCTCGAGTTGGTGTGAAAAACCCACTGGGAGGGAGATTTCCACTCCCCCCAGCACTCCTGGCAAAGGGTTCTGCTACCCCCTGGTTGAGACACTCAACTAAAAATCACTTTAACTGTTTCAGTACTGGTTTTGTTGAAGGCAGGCAAGTTAGTGCCTTGCCCCTGGGCTTCACAGATAAATTGTGTTTTTAAAAAGTTTGATTCTTAGTAATACAAACTTCCTTTAATCAGCATTCAGTAATCTCAAGACTAATTTCTACCTAAGCATGCAAGCCCTGAGACATGTCTAGGCTGCAGACACCCACAAGACTTAGGAAGGCAGAAAATCCCTCTGGTGTTATCACTCTGCACACAGCCTGGACAGAAAAATACAGACTGGAAATTCCTAGAGAAGCCTCTTGCCCAGTCAGCCCTACCCAACCTTCCCCTTCAACTCCACTTCCTCACCTATTTTATGCCGATTATTTCACTCCATAACCATGGAAGTGTCTGAATTTGCAGCCAACTGAACGAAGCACCAATTAATTTCCTGCTGATCCCCTCTTTGCAGCTACACCTCTGTGAAATGCCACTGGACCAAGAGCAACGATTGGGAGGAAACCATGAATCACCCAGGAGTCACAAGCACCGACTTTTTCCACTCAAACACTTTATATGGTCATGCTCAGCACAGGAACGAGTCATCTGTCCCTTTTGTGAGTAGAAGTTCCTTTTCTTATGAGACCAAAACCCTGCTAGACCACAGCTCTTTCTGCTTGCAGGAGGAAAGGCTTGAGATAAAAGATGTCCACAGACCCAGAGGACAGTGGAGCCAGGGGTGCACGGGCTGTCCTTGGCAGCAGGGTCTGAAAAGTTGAAGCTGAATTTCTAATTCAAGTTCATTTTTCATTTTAAAGTCTCCTTCTTTTAGGGAAGAATCCAGCTAATAACTTCTGGCCAAAATGAAAAGTCTTGGGTAGTTGTAGATTTGTTTCAGCCCTAAATTCTGCACCACCCCAGGCAGGAGGTGTCAGACCCCATCAGCACAGAAAGTGGGAACTGTCTTTTTTTTAAAAGCCCACGTGTTTAATGAGTCTGCACCATCACACACCTGATCTTCGAGTTATTAATCCCTCCCTGAAAAACACCAAGCAGAGCAGCTCCTTCCAGCCGTTACACAGGGTTTAGTGTGAGAACCACGCTGTGACAGGTGACACAGGGCACCCAGCAGTCCCTGCCAGCTCTGCTCCGCTCTGCCCACACCACATTCCTCCGAAATTTCCACTCTAAACACTGCGGAGAAGCATTAGGAGCACGGGTTAAAGGGAAAAGCGAGCTCTGGAAAAGCTGTGCAAACGCTTGTGTCTCGTTTTATTGGCGGAACAGGCGGTTTAAGCTCAGCTCGGTGCCCGCCATCACAGCAGCGAGGTGTCCCCAAGCTCTGAGCAGGGAATGCCATGGGGATAACACCCGGGCCCTGCCCGCAGGGCTCAGGGAACCACAGGGACACAGCTCCGGCCCGGGTGATGCCACTGATCCCAGTTCCCTCGCCCAAACGGGGCCGTCTGGACCTGCGGTTTGACCTCTATTTTTTTTACTATTATTACTATTTTTCCTGTCTCTGCAGGCATTTTTCAAGCCAAAACGCCCCTGAGATCAGGCCCAGCAGCAGCTCCCCCTGGCTCAGGCGCAGCCCCCGGGCCCCCCCCAGCCCCGCGGGCCCACAGGGGGTGGG
>VZRW01003745.1:148603-213544 GCA_013398125.1 Aegotheles bennettii | reverse complement strand
ATTTCAGGGAATGAGCTGAGCATTCTGACTGCACCCTTGGGTAGTGGGAGGCCTTGTGGTCTTCATTAGTACTAAAACACTGCCCCAAGGGTGCAAACCCAGCTACAGCCCCCTCCCCACTCAAATCTAGTTTAAAGCCCTATGAATGAGTGCTGCTAACTCTTGCTCCAGAACCCTTTTACCCCTGGTAGTTTGGCCTTTCCCATGTTTTACCATCAGGCCTGGTGTCTTATAAAACCAGCTATGAGCAAAGAACCCAAAGCCCTGCCTGCAACACCAGCTTCGGAGCCAGGTGTTTGTAGACTGGATCCTATCCCACCCCGAGTCATCACCTACAAGTGGAAGGATGGAAGAGAAGATAACTTGCACCCCAGACTCTTTCACCAACTGTCCCAGGGCTTTGAAGTCCCTCTTCAATCCTCTCAGACTACAGGTCATGATGCCAGTTCAGTTTTGTCTTTGATGATGTTCTGCCAAACCCAAGGTGAAGCTGCAGTCTGCCCTGATGCCTCAGTCACTGCGAGAGTCCCTTGCAAATCTTCCATCAAAAGGACAGAAATTTTTTATACTTGCTCTGGTTCAATTTGAAAACAGATTGTGTGTGGGGAAGAAGTTCCTCTCAATCAGAAACTCTGCTCTGCAGCCAGAGCCCTGCCCTGAACCACAGGCAGGGCAAAATCTGCCTGCTAGTATGCCAGCACAGTGGAACAATATTTATGCATGACACAGACATTAGTCTCCTTCCCACCATAGAGATGGATAAATGAAGACATACACACAAAGTGACTCACTCGCTGAATAAATTGATGATAGAGCCATCAGTTCCTCTGCCCAAAATGTAAGGTCCTGATGTAGCACGACAGCAGCTCATACAGCACCAGTGCCATCCACCAAAAGGGAAAGTAACTTCCATAAGAGACCAAGAAGTACCCTCATAATTAGGAGCATAAAAAAAAGTTAAAAAAAAGCTGCACACAAGCTGCCAGGAAAAGAAAAGAAGTTCTATCAAAACTGGACTATTGGCCATTGAACCTCATTATCCCTGATGACTCTTGCTGGTCCCTCAGCTGAGGTTGCAGCTTCCTGCAACAACAGCTTGGATGTCAGAATCTCACTGACTCTCAAAGCAACAGCAGTCAGGATGAACCTTACATAGCCGTACAGTGCAATGGAGTTGAAAGTCGGAAGGGACCTTGAGGCATCTTCTGGTTGTCCTGCCCCAGAGCTCCCTTGCTACTTTGATCTGGCTGCCTGTGCTCACATTCACAAGAGGACTTACAGTAGCATTTTCTGTTTCTTAACTGAAATTCATGGCCTTGGTGTTTGCATTGGCTTTGTGCCACTGGAGCTTACAGTTGTGGCCAACAGGTTGCAAAAAAACCAGAACTGACAGAATCTTTGAAAATTGTAACCCTTTCCCAAAGGGTTATGCTGCATTAGCCAGCAAGGACTACATACTTATAAGCTGGTATAAATCAGCATGGATTCTCTAAAGTAGATGTAGCTCTAGTGATTTGCATCAGCAACTGCCTTAACAACCACAAGGAAAATTAAATTTGTATTTTGTAAGATATTACAAGAGAAAGAAGACAGACTTCCGTTAGTGGCTTTCCGTGCTAGCTTCTGCTGACTACTGTATCTCCATGAATCTGCTGAAGCTCTGGGGTGGTCTAGGTGTCTAATCAATCTACCATACTGTGCCTCTGATTGTAGTGAGCCACAAAGACAAAGAAGAGACAAAGGATTTTTCACTTTATTTTATTCAAACAAGTCACATCCTGATTCTTTGATGAAAGACAGAACCAACAGAGATATTTAGTGCACAGATTTGTTTAGCAGCCTTAGGAGATGAAAAAAATATCACCTTCTCCAAGTTAAAAATTAAGACACCTATTTCAGTGGTGGAAGGGTGGAAGGGCATACAAAAGTGGCAGCAGATACCAGCTGCTCACTTTTCCAGGCCTTTCCTCAGCTCCCTTTTTTGAAATGGCAACTTGATAATAATTATAAGAGCCAAGACACACAGTTTTACTGACAGCACTGAAAATAACACACAAGTTGGAGGGGAAAAGGACATCAGAACCAAATAAATCTCCTAAGCTGCACAAACTGAAGTAAAAATCAATACCCTGAACATATGAAGTACTTAATGGTTGCCCAAGACACTCTTTTCCCACTTGTGAACCAGGATTTTTCTTGATAAACAGCTGTAAAGTGAATAACATCTTAAAGCCCAAACCTGTATTTTAGGCTTGAGGAAGAGAGACAACTCATTGATTTAAGAACTCATGCTTATAGCTAAAATCTTGCCAGGATGGCAGATTCATTCAAAGTTAAAGGAGCAAAGGTGAGTGTAAACCATGGGTAATGCCCTGGATTCAAAAGCACTCTCACAGCTGCTTTAAACCATTGCAGCTTTCAAGAGACTTTCTTCCCAGCTGCACTCCCTCTCTCTCTGCTCAGGCTTGCAGAGCATCCTCTCACCTTGTGTGTACATACATGGTGGGACAGAGGTAAGTGCAAACTGCTTGGCTCTCCTGCCAGCCTGGAGGAGACACCTGTTGCTGGGGTATGTCCTCATCCCCAGCAGGCTGCAGTCACCCAGTGTCATGTTGTTTAACAACCTAAAACACTACAGTGGGGTGATGAAACTAACCCAAGGCCTTTATAAAGCTGTTGTCAGTAGTGCCAGTTTCCTAAAAAACAAAAGAAAAGCAAACAAACAGATTCTGTGTGAGTGAATTATAAATGTACAAAAGAGTTCCTTCTCCTCCAGAAAAATAATGGATGCATAAAGTAGGCTATTCCCTTGTCAGAGAGGTCCACAACTTCTCAAGTTAATGTATATTCCAGCTAATGAGAATTGTAATCATTGGCACTGGGCCCACATTTAGCTCACTACCAGTCCTCGAACAAGGGAGGCATTCAAAATCAGCTCACATCCAAGGGCAGGAGAAATGGGCTGCCAATTGTGTCAGATGTGTTGCCACAGGGGAAAATCTAGATTGTGGTGCTGCTGCCTGCTACATTTCTGTGATCCCTTCCAGAACAGTCTGCCTCTCTTATGCCTAACACCACAAACCACCAAAATTAATAGCGTAGTGTTCTTACTGTCTGCCAGGATTTCCTGATTGTGTATGGCACCGTGCATGGGTGACAACAGAACCAAATTACCTTTTCTTAATGCAGAAGGTTGTGGGCTGTTTTATTCCTGAAGTACTCTTACTTTCTTGCTTCCTCAGTTTGACACAAAGACTTGACAGTAATGTAATGGAAAAAACATTAAATTCTCACCTCCTTGTTTTTCCTTGAAGAACTCTCTGCATATACATATATACATGCATCTGGAGGGAGAAAGCACACTGCTTGGAGCAGCCCCCTCAGTGGTAGGGAAAGCTGTCTTTTATACCTGCAAAGCATGGCAGTATGGAATCACTTGCACTGCAGCAACCTTAACTCTCTGAGATCAGAGAATGACACTCATCATTCATCAGAAACTCTATCAGCTGTTCCTTGCATCCTGGGCTGTGCTATCAAGTGCCAAGAGACCAAGAGAATAGCCTAGTTAGCTCCTGACTTGCACCAAACCTCCAGTGGATTTAGTACTTCTTTTAGTCGAGCTCAAAAAGCTCAGAAGGATTATGCAAACAGTTGAAGCTATGCTTCCAATTTGGCTTCTCTTGGAGCCAAATCATTATGTCAGGCTTCACAGAAAGCCGTGGTAGGTTTTTATCTACAGACACAGGTTTTATGAATATCCTCTTTGGAGAACATGCAAATGTCTAATGCAAAATGAGATGCCTATCCATCTGTCTTTTTTTCATACATCTGTGATCACATATCTGTGACATCCAAAACCAGGCTTCAGCTATTAGGTTTCAGCAAGCAGAATTTATGTCTCTAATAATGTGGATCTACCTGGAAGAGTTTAGTATCAGGAGGATGCACCAGGCTTGCTATCCAGAATGCAGGAAAGACAAATACATCTGGCCTACTGGCTGCAGAGTCTAGGTGACATCAACAGAGTCAGAGGAAGGCATGATGGGAGTTGGGCAAAGCCACACCAGACTCATCCCGCTGTTTGTACTAGGTCCCCACTTGTAGGACCCCACAGCGGGACAGCTATGGGACACTACTGAAATTATGGAATTAACTGATGCAACAAAGGCTGGAAAACACTTACAGTTCTGCTTTCATGCAGAAATCAGGTGGTCAGGAGAGAATGCAGAGGTGTAATGGGAGATAAGGAGTAAACCCACCAGTGCAGTGCTGCAGGGCAGACAGTAAAAGGGAGAATAGAGCACAGGAGAAGAAATGTGAAAGATAAATGCATGTGCAGTTGTAGCATGGAAGAAAAGGTTTGAGACAAACTGAAGAGCATGGCCGGAGATGAGAATATAATACAGAAAAGTCATCTTAGCATCAAAATACTGGGCATTTCCAGCCTGATATTTCCACTGATTATTACAGGACCTGATTAGCCAAGGGGATTACAGGGCCATGAACATCTGCATCCCTCCTAGACAGTAAGGGAAGCCTGTGCTCCATGCTGGAGGGTGAGGAGAGGCTCCCTTGCTCCACCCAGTGTGACTTCGCTCATGCCAGTAGCTTTATTACAAACCTGGATCCCTAACTGATCTTTGTTCCTGGCCATTTCACTGATCAAGATAGTGCATCTGGGAACTGCTTGGCCTCACTGGTTTGGGGATTTGTTCCCTCCAGGACAAATCTCATGCCTTGTGCTAACAAAAGGGTGCAGGACTGGCTGGATACAGAAAACATGTGTGGCAGATTTTATCTGAAAACAGGTAGATGCAACTACAGTGATAACAACAGTGTTGTGCATAGTGTGTGCTAGCAGGATGTTTAGGACTCAAAGAGCACTTGAAAAAAGAGTAGGAAAAAAAGTTCAGACACACTCCTTTTTAGATCACTTCCATGTCCCTGTAATCTCTGAATGTAGAGTCTATATCACCATTAAGGTCATTATTAGATAACCTCCTTTTGTGATCTGTATAACTTAGAATCATAGAATCATAGAATGGTTTGGGTTGGAGGGAACCTTAAAGATCATCTAGTTTCAAGCCCCCCTGTTCCCTCCCACTAGACCCAGTTGCTCCAAGCCCCATTCAACCTGGACTTGAAAACTGCCAGGGAGGGGGCAGCCACAGCTCCTCTGGGCAACCCGTGCCAGTGTCTCACCACCCTCACAGTATAGAATTTCTTCCTTTTGATCATTAAACTAATATTTAAACACTTCTTGATCGTAATACTAAAACAACAGCACCAGATGCATGGAGTGTTCTAAAATGATGTACATTTCCCTGGTTGTTGCCAGTGCAACTGTGGGAAAAGCAAAATGTGACCCTGTAACTTTAAGAGTTGGATCTAATGGTTAAGCCACATTTTAGTCAAAATGGGAGAATGAGGGAAGGAGAAAGATTATGCTGAAGCAGATGCTGGTTAGTATCAAAGTGAGATTAAATGTAAACATTAGCAAACTGGGGAAGCAAAAAAAAAAGGGAATTTAACATAATCCTTTTGAAATTATAAAATAAAGATGGTTGATCCCTTCTATTCTCCCTCTCTCTCAGCCACTGTCTTCCTTTTTTATTTTTATTTTGACAGTAAGCCTAATGAAAAACACCAACAGCTGAGTGAAGTTTCTGAAACATTACTCAGCAAGGGGAAAAGATGAAGGCAGCTTTGCAGATTTTGCAGGTTACTGCCTCTGTGACAATAACCTCTTTTATTCCCTCCACCCCATCCCCCTGGGGATGTGCATGTCTTGCTGTCTTTAGTTGGAAAGCAGAAAGAAACTTGACAGATAAATAGGTTTAAGCATGTGTTCCAGGGAGATAATAGCTCTGATGTTATTTTAATTTTCTCCTAGTAAACTAGGGCTTGATCCTGAAACACCCTCCCAGACAAGGGGCCATTAAATATTTCAGTAGTCATTTTTTAAACACTGAATAATATTTGTAACAGAGCTTTTATGTCTTTATGGATATCTGAATGGGGAAGAACTTTATGTTAGGTATTTGACTGCCAGAAATGAAATGAGAGAGGATATTCAGATGCTGAAGTAGAGACTGCTTCCCCCATCATGTTGACCCACTAGCAGCCACAAAGTGGGAAGGATTTACATTCTCTCCTGCAACAACAGTTGCTCTGCTTGTTGTTCTTACCTCTCTCTGTCTCCTTGTCCCTTAGTCTCCTCTTATAGTGACCCAGAGCCTCGCTTCCTCCTGGTATCAGCCCCTGGAGTAGGAGGAATGGCAGGACCAGAGGAGATTTGGGAGCCAAGTCCCCTGTGACAAGTTTGTGGCTTTGAGAGATTTACCTGTGGTTGTTTATTTTGCCTCCTTCCTTGTCTAAATGCTCTCATTAGTTTACTCCTATTTATAATATCCACAAGTGCCTACTCTCTGTGGTTCTCTGTAGCTTGCTAAATATTCTGCTGAGGCACTATTGAATTCCAGGAGAGGCAGTGAAGATATACATGCCAATTCCTTCTCAGTGCTCTCTCTCTCTCCTGTATGCACACACATCACCCCAGAGGAAACAGCTGACCCCATTGGCAGAAAAAGGTAACCAAAATGTCCAAGACTCCACCCAAGGTTACTGAACTAATTAGGAAGACGCCCAATGGGCTCTTGGTCAGGTTCATAATAAGCACATACTTTTAAAATTAGTTTTCACCATCATGACAGGGAAAGGAAAATCTGCTTTATTTATCTTGTGACTGTGCCTTAGCCCAAATCTCTTCTGCACAGTTAAAGCAGGCTTCAATATGAAGCAGCCTCTGACCTGGACTAGTGGATTTCTATGCCTGGTGGTTATACACTGGGGTTTGATTTGGCTTGGGCTGGAAAGAGGTTGGACTTGAAATTTAAGCACAGACAATAAAGCTGATGTTCATATTTCATTTGAATGCTGCATTTCCCACCTTCTGATAGTGCCATACTTTAGGACTTCCTTAAAGCTTGTTTCAGTTTTCATACCAAGCCTTTTTCTAGAAATAGGAGGAACAAGTTCTGTTTCTCCTATTTCAAAGTTTAAATAAGCTTTAAGACATGAATTTGAAGCCATGGGGAAAGAAAAACAGCAAAGAAAAACTATTTGAATTATTCTCCTGGACACCACCATAAGCATGCTTTCTGAAAATGTGAAAAAACTTTACAAACAGTATTTCTAATAAACACCAAAATTAAAATGTGAAATTGCTTAATCTGAAATACTTTCTCTATCATGAAACATGATCTATATTCTGGAAATTTGGACAACAAAAAATACATTCTGCTATATTTGTAGACTCATATTATTTCTTTTATAAACACTTAAAGGAGACAAGAAATTACCCTGCATGCCTTGTGGTTGGATGAAAACAGAAAAAATAAAGAAGTGTGGATTTGGATACAGATGAGATTTGCTAAGGCTTTTGAAGCTTTAATGCATTCTGAAATAAAAGGAAATAATAAATATCAACTAAAAACTAACTAAAATGTAAGTAATTACCAAGAAAACTGAACTTCAAATAATATTCAAGTGTTTCCATTCTTAATTGACTAGAATTGCATTTCCAGTTGACTCATGGCACCTTGTAGCTGGTGCAAACATACCCCATGCTGCAATGCGAAATATTCTAGGATAGTCTCCTAACTGCTGTGCAAGTATTGGGTGTTCTGGGTACAGCCTGCTGTATGAAATTCCAATGTGCAAACACTCCCGGCAGCCACACAACATTACTGCTGTATTCCTCTCTTCCCTCTGCACCTTTTCACAGACCCTGACAAGCTATTGAGTGGCAGAAGAAGACAGCTTTGGATTGGGACCAGGAGTAAAAGTGACCATCACCATGTTGTAATTTAATCATTCTACCAAAACACTGAAAGGAACCGTGAAAATCATGAAAAATGAGCTATGACAAAGCACTAGTCACAAATTTAGATCCAGTAATTTCTATGTTTTCTCCATTGAACAAAGATATAGTTGACTTATACCTTTGGGAAGCTGCCCTGTCTTGGTAAATGATGCAAAATTATGGTGAATTTGCCAAGTCTCTTCTAAATTTGCTCCAAAGCTCATTTTCCTCATTGATACAGCTTCTTTGTACCTCTGCCAGGTAACTAGAAGTTCTTGTCAAAATGAAGTAGCTCTAAAGATAACAGGAACATATCATCTACCAGAATATCTCTAGCCATATCAAACCTCATACAACTCGAAAGGGTGTCATCTTGAAAAATTTTCAACCTCTCTGAAAATAAGGAAAATCACTGCTTAAATGGAACTTATATAGCCCTGTGGGTGTTAATTTGAAATGAAATTCTGAAGATGGCAAGAAACAGAGCACAGTCATGAGCAAACAGGCACAGGTAAGGTACCCTGCACAGTAGTACAGTGAATGGTTGAACTCGATACCACAAAATCTGCTGAGTTCATGGGAATTCGTACTCTCTGACTTTGGCCCTGCCACTGTATATGAATACTACCTCACACCGGCTTTGTACAGTTTTTATGGCTATGCAAAGCAAACCAGGACTTAACCACAACTACTGTACTTTCAGATGGTGCAGCTGAGATTAATTCACCTCATAAAAATGTGCTTCATTATCAAGACTGTAGTGTTTTAATCTGAAGCCACTCAGGAAAGAATAAAATGTCAAACAATGACATGTTTTTTTAAAAAGACCATTCTCATTTTTGTCTGTTATCTTTAACCCAAGATTGCTAAGGTTTCCTAGAAAATGGACATCTAAGTAAAGACTCCCAGGGTTGTTCCAGGAAGCATCTCTTATGGGATTTGTCTTAGTTGCAAGCTCCTGCAGATGAGCAAAAAGCTGAATTCATGATGGTTTGTTGGATGATTTAGCTGTGGGGTGGTTTAATGTCTGCTTTGATTGCTGACCTAAATACAGGCAAGTTAAGAGAAGAAATGGTTCAGTACAGAAATGGCAGCAAGTATTGCACTTGGTGCATTTCTCCCTTCCACATACGCTGTTTAATTTGTAAATGCCTTATGTTTAATCTCTCAAATTGATTAACTGCCTTTATAATTGGGTAGCACACACACACAAAAGCCTGCAATTTCTTTTTACTTATTGCATTGTAGTTACTAACCCCATTAAAACAGAAAGATAATTTACCATGCATTTCTAATATACTAGGACTACTGCGGTAATTTAGTTTGTGTTTTGCAATAAGTAAAAAGTTTAACTGAAAGCCAAAAGAAAAGTTACCTATCAGGTTGTGGGAAGAGCAGTTATTTTGTGGTAATCAAGGCTCTGGACTGGGACCAGAGACATGTTGCCCTGATTTTAATACATCATTTTCCTGGAACCCTTCAGCAGGATAGGATGAATACATCCACAGGGTAGAGCTATGACCACTATGGGAAACTACCTTGGCATGAAGATTTGCAGGTATGCTAGAGCATGGAAAAAGTGGCATACTGGTAGGCAAGAGGACAAGGATTAGTCCTTTTGTGCCTCAGTTGAACAGATGCTCCTGTATTGATTTACATGTATGAGTCATTGTGAAACTGCATTATTACTGCCTTTGAGGCTCTGAAATATTTTGTAAGAAGCAGTAAACCTGCCGGGGTAAAAAATGAGATGATTCACTTCTGAGCTATGAAAAAGGGACATTGTATTGATGAGAAGAGCTTTTGTTATGCTGGGCTGAAAACCAAACATCATGTTATGCTTTCCATTTGTTACTTCATTCTTCTTGGTGAGTACTGGCATTTTGATGTAGTTCCCAGCAAAGGAAGCATCAATTAAAGGCCAAAGTATGGTGAAGAGAAGTTTTAACAGTTAGCAACTCCTTATATTCTTTGGTTTTCCAGCAAGGGAGTTTGTGTCAGGATCCAGAGATACACTCACCCTGCATTAAACAGCTTGACTAGCCAGCATCCTAGGGGACAATATTGTTTTGGATCAAGTGTCATCCCCAGTGACTGAGTGACACCTTACAAACCATGTGTGTATCTTCACTTTCTTTCCAAGGTACTTTTTGTTTTTCCATTTTATGAGATCTACAGCAGCAGATGTTCCTTGGTGACAACTCCAATAGTTATATCTGAGATGTTTAATACCTTCCCCTAAACCACAAATTGCCAGGGTCTAGTGCTCTGATGAGAGAATCCATCTTCTCTTAATGTGAAAAATAAAAAACCAATTCACACCATTTCTGTAGTCTTCATGGCAGCATAAAGAAGGCTGAAATACCAGCCTTCATCTTAAATAGGAAATCTCCAATTTGGATTGTTCGAACGAGAAACATGAGATACACACTGAACTATTTATTGATGTTCATTAACAGAAGAGTAGCTAGCAAGTAGAGGGAAGTGTTTATTTGTTTCTCAGTCCCAGTGGTGCCACATCTAACCTGTGTCTAATTTCAGGGCACGTCAGTACAAAAGAAAGCAGTAAACTGGAGAGAACCCAGAGGAAGATCAGGGGGTTGAAGGATATGGGATATGAGGAAAGGCTGGGGAAACTGAGCTTGTTCAGCCTGCAGAAGAGAAAACTAAATGGGGATCTAGAGCAACCTAAAAGTGTCTTCCCGCACCTCGACATAGGCTATGGGGAAGATGGAGCCAATCTCTTTGAGATGCTCAGTAAGAGACCACAAAGCAACCATAGACACAAATTGCAGCAAGGGAAATTCTGGTAGGAAACAAGGAAAAATATTTTCCCCAAGGATTGTACTGTACTGGAAGAAGTGCCCAGAAAAGCTGGGGGATCTTCATCTGTGGTGACATTTAAAGCTTAATTAGAGAAGGCCCTGCAGTTAACTTTGAAGGTGTCCCTGTTTTGAGCAAAAGATTAGACTAGATGGTCTTCCAACCTGAACTTTTGTTTTGATTCTACAACCTCATTTTTTTAGGCGAGGGTTATGGAGAGACCCAGCTTAGAGTGTCTAAACTGTTGGGTTACACGACTATTTTTCTGACTTTTTAGCTGTTGATGCAGTGGGTAAATGTTTTGCTTATACACATTTTTGTATTATAGAGGAATTGCACAAGCACAGAGAATGACAAATAACTACATTTCCTAGATAAATACTTCCTGCATGGAAAATGCCCCTTTTATCAAGATACACCTTGAACAACTAATGACTCACATTATGCTTCTGAGAATTATTATTATTATTAACATTATGTTTCAAGATCCTTCTGAAACATGGAAAACACAGCTTCTGAAACATATGAAATAGACACAAACACAGGAGACCTCATGAGCTACTTAAAGGCATAACAGTGCATAACAGCATTCATAAGGCTGATGGTAAGTACAAAAGTTTTAAATAATTTTCCACAGGATGAATCAGTTGCTTTCAACTACAATCATTCCTAGGCTAACTGCACTGTATAGGACTATTACATGACAGCAAACCTTTATTATCCTTTCTAACCACTCAACAGATGCATTTTTAAGGCACAAAATGGCCTTAGTGTTTCGTGTCACGGATGGCTGCCTTTTAGTGATAGCGGTAATTGCTAACACACAGAGGTGAATAGCATTTTCAGAGCTCTCAGACTGTAACAGGAGTAGCTTATGATAAAGCATTAAGTGTGAACCCTCTTAAGGGGTATCTCAGATGCCACAGAATTGGACAGAAATCAAGGATGTAATAGACAGTTTTGTGTGAGGCCATTTTTTCCCTGTAGTCCAAGATTGGTTTTGTTGCTTGTCACACACTATCATGCTGATAGCCTAACATTTCTTTTACAGTGGTGCAGAAATAAAGAGAGAATATTCCCATCATTGCCACAGTTCATAGCCTGGGATTAAAGTAATTTATTTCTTTTTAAATAAGAGGGCTTGCTTGTTTTCATATGAACCTTAAATCATAGCAGGATTAAGTATTTCCTGCATCATAAACTTGAGCATAAGTTAGGCAAACTGAATAACTCTATCAGTACAACAGTTCATTCCAGGCTGAAATGGGGGGAGGACTGACTCCTGCTACCACTGTTTCTGAGTGAGTGACCTTATTCCCCTTCTTCTGGCACTTCTGGTGCCTACTAGACCCTTGGCTGAGCCAAATAAAGTCTCTGGTCCTCTGCATTACCAGCAGGCATGGAAACCCCCCTGGTGTGGCCTGGGGTTGAGAATATGCAGCTGAGACTGGGATGTTCAACTTAGGAGGCAAGGGAAGGGAACAGAGTTTTGCATCTCAGTGATAGGAAGTCATTACATCAGCTTAAGCATTAAGTGTAATTTTATCCTCAAATCCCTTCTTATTTTAGCCTGTAAACTATTTGTTGAAAACCATCTTATTGCTTCTTAAAGTGATTCAAATCCCTAGACAATGGTCTCTTAGAGATATCTTAGTGGGAAAATGGTGCTGACACAAGCTCAACAACAAATTTAGAGCAAAACACAGATGCAGTATGACAAATAATCTGAAAAGGATGTTTCTGTGAAAGAGAGATGGTCATTTGTCTTTCACCATTGTAGTGTCTTCTCCAGATCTCCTTCCTTTTTGTCACTTAATGGAAAGCAGCTACTCTTGCCCCAGGTCTGCTAATTTCATATTTGATGTGGTAGAATGAAAAAACATGATCCAAAACGAAGTATTTTCTTTTGGTTTGTTGGTTTTGTAAAATACTTCCCTTTTCCCCCCTTTTTTAAGACTCATCTGCATTCTAGGTCTGTTTCTGCTCCTAGATGGTACATTTCACAGACATGATTTACTGATAATTTTAAAGAGCCTTTTATTAAGTCAAAATGTAACAGAAAAAAAAAAAGATCGGTGTATGAAGAGCGTAAATAAAAGATGTATTTTTTCTTATACATAGGTGACACTGAAAGGAATAGTGATGGTGAATGTGGTAGTAAATGTTTTCAGGAGGAAAGGTCAATGACAACAATATCAAATTCTCATAAAACACTTGTTTCAGTAAATGAAGCAATGAAATGAAAGAAGATATATCTGATATGTGTTGTCAAGCATCTGTAAGCCTCATTGCAATAATGAGGGCACCCTTTCTTGTGATATTGAAGTAGCTATCAAAATGTTTACATGTTGTGCCTGCTCTCTTCAAACAGCACTGAAAATGCAGACAGTATAAAGCTGGAAATAACTGTTCTTTACAAGTCCTTGATTTCAAGAAATTATACAAACATACACACAGTGCTACTCTGCAATTACCTTTTGACTTTTACACTGGGAAGGCCAACACGAGCCTTTTACACTAAACTAGACAAAACATCTCCATCTGTGCATGGAAGAACTGAAGCCTAATCTCTGTTGTTACCTTTTAGTACTTAGTAATTTATTTTCACAGAATCACAGAGTTGGAAGGGACCTCTGGAGATCATCTAGTCCAACCCCCCTGCTAAAGCAGGTTCACCAGAGAAGATGGCACAGGATCACATCCAGGTGAGTTTCAAATGCCTCCAGAGAAGGAGACTCCACAACTTCTCTGGGCAGCCTGTCCCAGTGCTCTGTCACTCTCAAGGTAAAGAAGTTTTTTCTCATGTTAAATGGAAGTTCCTGTGTTCCAGTTTATGTCTATTGTCCCTTGTCTGGGGACCACTGAGAAGGATCTGGCCCCAACCTCTTGACACCTGCCCTTTAGATATCTATAAGCATTGCTGAGATACCCTCTCAATCTTCTCCAGGCAAAACAGACCCAGGTCTCTCATCCTTTCTTCATAAGAAAGATGCTCCAGTCCCCACATCATCTTTGAGGCCCCTCTCTGTATCCCAGCAGTTCCTTGTCTTTCTTGAACTGGGGAGCCTAGAACTGGACACAGTACTCCAGATGAGGCCTCCTCAGGGCAGAGTAGAGGGGGAGGAGAACTTCCCATGACCTGTTGATCACAGTCTTCTTCCTGCACCCCAGGATACCATTTGCCTTCTTGGCCAATTTCATATATATAGACATAATTATAGAATCATAGAATGGTTTGGGTTGGAAGGGACCTTAAAGATCATCTAGTTCCAAACCCTTTGCCGTGGGCAGGGACACCTCCCACTAGACCAGATTGCTCAAAGCCCCATCCAACCTGGCCTTGAAATAATTCACCTTCTTAATTGTTACATAAATTGCTGTACTGCTATATGTGCATCTATTATTATACATGAAAGTATTTAGGCAGTTAGTAATTATTTATTAGGTCATAATCAGTGCCTTGTCTGACACAGACAAATACACTGAAATTAATGGGCTGGACAAGCTTCATTGCACTGGTGTCTCATGGAGATCTTGTCTTTGCTGCAATACTGATTTGCACTGAACCTCAGGTAGGGACTTGAGTTCAGAGGGGCATCTTCCTAGGACTTGCTCACCTTCTTGAGGATGTGAGCTGACATTCAAATGCTGCAGATACACATGCTGGTGATTAAGCTACAAAACCTCATAAAGTAGTGAATCTAGTTACTTTTTTAATTGAAGCATTGTTAATAAAAGTTGCTATGTTTTCCTGGGTGGTCAATCCTACTCAATCTAACTTCATGGGAAGGCAGTTACAGAGCACTGGCTCTACCTGTTACAACAAACAAACTTTGAAAGCCCAATACCTGCAAAAAGAATGCTGGAAAGACACTTTAAAAAGAACTTAACAAGATTATTTATTTTTGGCTTAGATGGTCAATCCAGAAAACATAACCCATAAGTGTTTCATATAAAAAGGTAAAAAATAATAGTATGTACATGTACATTGAGGGGAGAGACGGAGAGGATTGATTTTTTCCATAGAGTTGTAAATGTAACTAAAAACATAAATATTCTCATTTTCACATCCTGAAAGGAATACTTCTATGTTTCACTTTGAAATGGTACTTGATGCTTCACATAGGAATATATTCTTGGACAGTATGAGTGACTGAAGCTCTTGCCTAAATAGAGCCACCCCTTAAACAGAACAATATGTGTAGTCAACAGATTGATGTGTTCTATTAATAAAAGTAAAAATATCTACTTTCACTCTGATAGACAAGGAGTCACAATAGAGTAATCCAAGTTTTGAATTGATAAATTAATCATCAGTTTTGGTTGATAAAGTTATAAAAGACTGAAAGAATTTTGTGTGACTATGTCATTCTGCCTTGATGGAGAATGAGAAAGGTAGGAGGTGGAAAAATACAATGCTATGGAAAAGTACTCTCTCAGAAACTTGGTGGAGACAGTATGTGTGGATAATGGTCTCTTTTCAGGTATCAAACCACAGTGAGACATCTGCTCTGCCAGTACTGAAATCAGTGATCGGAGGCAGTGAGGCTGAGGAGATTTGTTGAGAGCCAGGTGAGGAGGGCACAGGAATTGCAGTGGTCTGTTGTGACCCAGAGGCATCCTGAAGGAGCCAAGTTCTTTAGAAAGCAGGAAATTGTAAGACTTTGGGTTTCAGCTAAGCATGTAGACTGACTAGTTTAAACAGATTCATTCTAAACATTTTGGTTTAGTGAAGCCGTTTCCCTACTGAAAATCTATTTCAGTGCTGCTGGAAGGAAGAGAAACACATTGCTCAGCCTGTGCTAGACCTGCTGAGATAACTGCAGCTGATAATACAAGGAGTGCAATGCACAAATTTGTCAGAGAGCAAGAGAAAACTGTGATGCTGCCATACCACACAGGGTAATTTATCCAAGGTTAAACGAAGGAAGGGTGAGCTGGGAAAGCTAGAGTTAGATAGCACAGTGTCCATGTTACATTGCACTATTTATTGAAATTCTGAAACATTGTGCTTGTATTTAAGTTGCAAGCTCCTTAGCAGAGGATTATTCTTTGTTACATATTCCCTTCTTACTTTCGTGTTTTCACATGTTCCCTCCCACCTGCAGTGTACAATTACTGGTCTAAACTGGAGCAGGACAGGAGAGTTTAGCTCGCTCTGCTCCTCAAGAAGCAACATTAACAGGATTTAATGTGCCCTGGACATTTAATGTGCCTGGATTTAATGTGCCAAGGACACCTGTCCCAAGAGTTCCCTGTTCTGAAGCTGCCACACTGGGTGACGTTTAACGTGCTGATCGCCATGCAGGAGGGCCCTGCCAGGGGAGCAGGTAGGGTGGGTGGCTCTCCCTGTTTCTCCTGGGAACAGGAACAACAGTGAGGTTTTGTCTAGCAGGGCAATGAGCCAGGCCAGGAGACTGCAACCTCTCTGCCAGGCACGGATTAGGCTGGAAATCAATATTTGAACTTCACATCTGCTTCCTCTTAAAAACAAGCAAAAAATCCCCAACCCACACACATTTCTCAGCAACCTGCCTTGTGAATACTCACTGATAACAAGACTTTGCTCTTTTCTGTATAGCACCTCAGCACAAAAAAATAAAAAAAAAACAGCTTCTGCTCACTGTTACAACTGCTTATTACCAAGTCTGTGTAAGTCTGTAAATTATGTGAAAGACTTGATTTGTCCCAAGTTTTTTTCTCTTTTTCTCTGCCTACTGAGACCAGGACAACAGAGACTGGATATTAAATGTGGATTGCCAACCTGGCTGTAGCTTAAAAATCAACAATACAAAAGAACACTTGACATTAAGTAGGTATTGGCTTATTAACTGCTACAGTTAATATTGTTATAAACAAAGACAGAAAAATATGAAAAGACTTTTAATAAGGTTTTCAATAATAGCAGTTTCTCAGTGACACTAAATGGTGAGAAAACAAACAACTTTCCCCTTTACTTGCTCCCCCCCAAAAAAACCCCCAAAAACTAAAAATAGAAAACAATAAATAATTAACTGTGAACCCAATTAAAATACGGGTTAACATTGTCATAAATAAACCCTCAAAGTGAGAACTGCTGATTTCTTGCATGCCTGTCAAAGGCCAATGTTCCTGGGTAGAGTTAGGTCTATTGTATTTGAGCTGGACACTTATTCCGGGCCTAGGTGCCAAGTTCCACCATACCCTGGGCACAGCAGCAGTCCAGTGATACAGGAAGATCAATGGCATGTGCCCTTCCCCTCAGATGGGGAAAAGCCAAGGGGTGGACATCATGATTTAACCTGCTAAAAGAAGCAGGAATAACCCTGGGGTTAAGTACTGGAGCCTCATCTCTTCTAGCTGAGTACTTATACTTTCATACCAGTCCTGAGGCAAATTTTATGAGGTAGTTATTCCTTTATAGAGTAACAAAAGGGATTCAGCATTCATTCTTTCAGGCAGGAAATCTGTTTTTTCTTCAGGGGATTCATTTTGCCCCCTTTAACTCAGTAAGGGAATCACATTTGCTGTCTTTCTCTTGTCCAGGGATAGTTTGGTTACTCAAAGAAAAATCACTTCTTGAACAGAAATAACTGACTAAATCTACTGTGCTGTATGTACGTTAACCTTTACTTGTCAGGAAACTCTGTAAGATCTTCTTCAAACAGATGAAGGTAGCAGATGATCAGGACATAAGTTTTGGACTTAGGTACCTAAATTTCACTTTACATGTCAACAACCTTTTGAAGGCTTGGACCATCAAGAACTTTGGTTCTTGTTCCCAACAAATAGAGGGTTTTCCAAAATTTATCTTTAGTCTTCCTCTGCATGTTTACTTAACTAAATAACTTAGCAAGTTCAGCCTGAAGTCATGTAAACAGTTTTGACACTTTCTCATTTGTCACACAACTCATGACTGTCTTTGATCCCAGAGACTGAACTTCCAGCACTTTGGCATTACAACAGAAACTGGGGAATTATACATAGGTAAACATTAAAGAATATTTATAAGATCAGGACACTCACTTAGGTGTGTCTTAGGGCGAGAAGATAGTATGTCATGTCTCTGAGAACAAAATAGTTTTTATTACTGCTTGCCTTATTTTTGGTGAACAGGACAGTGAGTCAAGTCAATAAGTGACAGGGAAATCATTATTATCATCTGTTTCTTACAACTAAAAAAAGTACACACAGGAGCTGAAGCCAGGAAAGCCTCAGAAAGGCCTTTAAATGTGCCCATATTCTTTAAACCACATGCTTTATATATGGCCATGTTAGTTAAATTAAAAATTGTTACGTGAAACTGGTATTTAGTATCCTATATACTTGTCCTGCTCTTGCTTCCCACTGAAGTTTGAGCAAGTATGTAATCTACCCTGCATCATCTTAGTGATTCTCCAGAAATTCCTAAAGTCACAAGTACTGAAGCCTGGAACAGATTCTGAAATGGTGTAGTCATAATCTTTTAAAATCAAGGAATAACACCTAAAGAATAACTAAGAGTGTGCTAGGGCCTGCTTGTAACACTAGATTCATAGAACTGAAGAACAATTTAGGATAGTGATCTTTAGAGATCACCTAGTTTCACTTGCTCAAAGCAGAGCCAGCTATGAGAGCAGGTGGTTCAGGGTTTTGTCTAAACAAGTTGTAAATATATCCAAGGATGTACATTGCTTCTAGTGACTGTTAAGAGATTTGCTAATCGGAATTGCAATCACTGATGGTTTTGATGGGAGGACATTTCCAAAGTGCTTTTTCCTTGTCTAATTTCCGAATACCAGGCCTTTCAGTAGGCTGAGAAAGGCCTTTTGATGAATTTGGATTAAATCTAAAGAGACTGTCTAACTGAAAGTTGAGAAACTGACCAAGCTGTCTTGCAAGATTTAATTTTTTTGGGCTGAATTCAGAAGCTCTTCCCTGGGCCAGACTCCCATTGAAGTTATTTTCAGTTTAAATACATAGGTTATTTGCATCTTTCTGTCAGATTCATCCCTTACCCCAGCTCCTGCTCTGGACTGAATGTTGAGGTTCAGTCATTCTGATTCTTGTCATTAATTAGCAAGAGGATTTTTATGACATTACTTCTTTCCTTCCTGAATATGTGGTACCAGAGGCACAGATGAATGCATTTAATTTTATAAATCAAGCGGACCTGAACACTCAGAAAGTACACAGAGAGTAACGAATGAGGAGCTGTAATGGGATTGACCTGGTTTTAAAGGACAGTTGTCCATCACTGACCTTGTTAAATGTCTGATCACAGAGTTTCCCTGTTTGTGTCCCTGTTTCTTAGAGTTTCACAAGATGTGCTTCAGAACAATGCCTCTAGTAGCAGATTCTTAGTTGTTTCTCCAGCATCTTTCTTTGCTGGGTCTCTCAAAGAAGCTCAGGGCTCACCCATACCTGAGATGACAGCTCCTGACCAAACCTCAGCCTCAAACAAGGGCTATGGGAATGGAAAGGAGAAATTGAGTGCATCCACATTCACTGAGGTGGTGAGACAAAGGGGGATAGTACTCTCCCATCAGCTTTAATCATCTCAGGAACTTTTAGGGGAAAATTGCAGCACTGTTGTGCAGCCTTTTATCTTTATTCATCTATAGGTGGGTATGGCTCAAAGAACCAGTGTGTGGAAGAAACATGGATCCAGAGGAAATACGTCTAATCAACCAGCAAGAAATGTGGCAGGGAGTGTATCTCCTGATATGAGAACATAAAGGAAAAGCTATTATCTGTGGTTTCTGAGGTCTGGGGAATAGCACAGAACAGCACTAAATAGCACAAGGTTTTAAGTGTGAATGTGTGGCCTCATAAAAGCATTCATATGATGTATTAAATCCAGCATAGGATTTTTCAGCACAAATCCTACATAACATTCAGCCTTTAGAAATGCACAGGCCCTGAGCTTGCTTTTTTCACAGAGGGAAATAAGTGCAGTGAAAAATTTCACTGATCATGATAACAATATCTGGCAAAACTAAAATCTCAAGACAGTCTGGCAAACTCCAGCCAAAAAAAATACTGTGGGCTGCTTCTTAAAAAGTATGTGGTTTTGAGGATAGAGACAGAAAACTGCCTGTGCTATTCATCCATAACACAGTCTAGCACCAACTAGATCCAGGTTCAGAAAATAGATGCCTTCAACAGCACAGAGCAGGAAAAACTTTCTTACACAATTTGCTGTGGCTTGTGAAAACTTCTGGGAGTTGAAATGAGGTCACTTACATTTTCTTTCTGGAAAATCATAAAAATGACAAAAAATTGACAGCCAGAGTTTTGAAGTTCTGATCTAAAACCTCCAGGGACTGGTTTTAAATCATACAATAGCTTCTTTCCTTCATCTGCTGGTGGTTGTTCTAGGCTCATACTGGCCTGAGGCAATTAGTAATATACCTTTACTCACTCTCTCAAACCTTAATTGGCTCCCCTGCACTGTGACCATGGCTATGAGGAGGACCTCATATCCTTCCTCCTCCAACTCTCTGGGTCTGTGTGCAAGGAGGAAAATATAGTACATCCCATGTAAAACAGTTGCAGTTGTTTTGTTTGTTTGTTTGTTTGTTTTTTTCAAGGAACCTGGTATGCAGACAGAACTTGTCACTAGAAAGAGTAGAGGGGAGATTTCCTAGAAAGATGGGGCAGGGAGGAGAGATGATCTGCCTTAGAAGTGAGCCTGTTAAAAATCATATGGTTGGGAGTTTCCAAGGCTCCTAAGGAAATCGAGCAATAAATCCAGCTGAAAGTCAGAGGAGGCAAGTGTCAGTGGAGTTATACGTCAGTTCTTGGGACTCTGGGCTAGACTGAAAAAAAACAAAGAAAAATCATTGAAATAATGACATATATGGATTTGTGAGCAACATTTTGTATATTCCAGATATTTGAAATAAATTATTTTGTTATGAGAAGTAACCTTCTAAGTGGATATGAGATGAAAATGCTACCCCAAGCTTTGGGAAATTAAAATTGGATCAAATTTTGGGGTTTGGAGCTGTCTCAAGCAAGTCTCAAGTTGAATAGCTTGGACTGGGAAAAGAGCCAGTAGAATGTCTATTGCCAGGAGAAACAAAGAAGAACAAGAGGTACGTGATGTAGCTGGTGCACATCACCTACTGGCCTATGATAGCTTATGCTAATGCAAGGAAGGATGAGTTCCCATACTATAAACATCCTTTTTTCATCCAAAGAGCTTTCTGTCTGATCCCCAGCACTTCCAGAACTTGCCATGGGCTCCCTAAATTCAGCAAATGATCACCATGTCCTGTTCTAGTCAGGAACTACAGGAATTAAAATGTTCCTGTGTAAAAACTCACATGTAAGTTATATTTATAGAAAGATCAAAACCAACTGGAAGGAATTCAGAGTAAATATGCAAGAATATTATTGCAATTTTTTTAATGACACCAGTTAGGCCGTGCATAAAAAAGAAACCCAGAAACTAGGATACAATCAAACATCTGTGCTGAACTGACAATGAGGTCATTCAGCAGTGGGAATATAAAATCACTACTGGCCTGATTAGGCCTTTATACAAACATAGTCCCCTTTCCTTCAGTGGAGTTGATGCTGTCATCATAGAGTGCCCCAATTAATAAAGCTAAAAGCCTGAGACTTTCCAAGCAAAGCTCACCAATGGATGATGTGATGAGCATGGGTTTACATAATCCATCTTCACATGCAAAATAACCTACTTCAACCTGATGTTAATTCCTTGTTACTTTTCTCTCTGTCTTCTCAATAGCAAGGCCAGATCCCACTTTTGTGGCTCATTTTCCCTTCCATCTTCTGTACCAAATCTCTGCTACACTCTGCTGTGAAGGACTTGTTGCTGCTGGAGGCTGATATTCTCTTACACCAGCAAGAGCGATAGCCCTCAAGCTTGCCCTGAGGCCCTGAGTATTAAGCCTGCAGCTGTGGGCAGCCTTGTTGCCAACACTGGCCGTGACTTTCCTGCACATCAGCCAGTTGGTAAGCCTGCCTGCCACAAGGCAGGGTGTGGGACAACAGCTTTGGCTGAGCTGAGGGGACAGTGTGACTGATGTTTGGCATTCCCTGCTCTTCCTAGCAATCCCAGGCGAAGGAGACACTCCACAAAAAATATCTCCTGAGCGACCTCTGCATGAGTTAACCTGAGGACAGTATAACTGTTTACTCAGCACTCTGTCCAGGTTAGCATTCTCTGTTAAGTGCTGCATCAGCAAACACATGCTAATGTTCACATGAGCAGCAGTTTAGCCCAGTCAAGACAGATCAATAAGCTGAAGAATACATTGCTGGGGACATTCTAACTATACTACACACATTTTACTCTGGACTTGGTTCAGGTCTGGTGTCCCGAACCAAGCATCCCTAATGTGAAAATGGCCATAGCAGAGTCCTGACTCAACTTGCCAAATTTCAGACATTGAACAGAAATCCTGAACGTCTTTCTCTGGAGCCTCTCTCTCTTTATTGAATTCCAGTCAACAGGATGCAACCAAGCTCCATACTTTGGCATCTGAGCTTAGAGTTCAGCGGTGTTAATTTTGCCCCACTCTGTGGACCTAGTGTCACTTAAAATAGGTTCTGACAACACTCTGGACATATCACATGAGTTTGCTGTTTGTTTTGACACTTGACCTTCTCCTTATTTTGTAACCAAGATTCTTAATGTAAAAACAACAAACCAGACTAAAATTATCTTCCTGCTACATTGGACACTGTTATATCTGAAGGGACTGTTAATAATAAAGGAAGCTTTCCAAGCAGCAAAACAGAAAAGTTTTCAGACTTCCTTTTTGTTGTCTTTTAAGACTTCCGATAGTCTTCATTTATATTTTTTTAATATCCTTTTTCCTTCCACTGTCTAGCATCTCTCAGTCATTTTTAAATTTAAAACATGTGTGTCCCAAATACGATTTTATGACAATCCATCTTGTCCTAACCTGTGTTTTTCTTTTGTTTTTTCCTTTTGTATTCAAGTCAGTAGAATTGGGAAAGCAGAGCAGCTAATGAGACACATCTGACACTTCTTGTCAAAAGGTAAACCCAGCTTGAGCAGGTTGGTTCTGTAAAGAGCTCATTAACCTTATACTTTAGAAACTCTGTGCCACAGTTATTGAAACAGCTGTAAGCTAGGGGGCTAAGAGGTGGCTTTGAGCTCCCTCCTCACCAGCTTGACTATAGGTGGGCTCCACCAGAGGAGATAGCACTCCAGCTGCTGGGGCGAGAAAGGATGCAGCACAGCCTTTTTGTCTCACAAACACCTACTACCTATTCTTTTCTTTGGTAGAGAACAACTTCCCCCATCCTTCTTTGCCTCTATGACCTGACACCGCAGATGCACACTGCTCTTTTCTCATCTTCTCTGCCTATGATGCTTCTCACAGCAGGACTCCTGAGCAACAGTAATACTCATGTCCAGATGTCTGTTTAAAGAGCATCACTTTTGCAAACTATATAAATAATCCAAGGATTAGCTGTATTTGATCTCTGATCAAGACATTTATTGTTATTCTGTAGTTTTCATTTTGTACTGCTAATGTAACTGGATTCTCTTGGATATGAAGTTTTGCTGGATTGTTCTTTGCCAAGAACCACAGAGACTGGGGCCCTGGTGATACAAGTTTTGTGCTGTAAGTTCTGCTTTTCTCTTTTTCTTTTAATTTTTATTTCCATCTCTTCTGATCAACCTAAATATTCTTTCCTTAAAAAAATCATAGATTAGGATGATATGAGTTAGATGGACTGCTGATTTATGTTGGGTAAGAGTTAGGCTGCTGTAGAAGTCCACAGCTGGCAGGGCGAAGTCTGCCAGTCTGGCATTTTTCAGTAAAAAATCTCCTGGTCTAGTTTATCTTCTCAATCTTAGCACTACAAAGCCCACATAAGCCTTTAGATCAGAAACTTGAACTTGTCTAGTGAAGGTTTTAGTCCTTCACTGTTCAGTCTGGAGACTTTCCTTTACATAGCAACGTCCTGTATATTCCCTCAAAAATTGGTTCATGGAGGCACCTGCTCTTCGTTTTACATAATGTATGAAAAATGTATGTGAAGGCATGGTTTTATGTTTCCTACATTTTCCCACAAGATGGCACACTTGTCTCATAATAACTGTACAGTGCATGCTAAAACTCATATGGCTTTCTGCATATGACAGGAATACAGCAAATTAGTTTACTTTGTAGAAGTCCATTGCTTTATTTTGCTCATAATTAGTTGATTTACCCTGGCTAGTTGCCTTAGAGAAACTTCCTTTCTCTCCTAACTTCCTGTTCTCTTCCCATTGCTTCCTTTCCCAGCCCTCAGAGGACCTACGTCCATACCATCACAAGGAAGGCTTCCCACTGGTTTGAAATTCACTGTGTGATGCTTGAAGAACATACTTTGGGAGCTGTGCCCCTTAGCTTGGTGACCACTTCATCTTGTAGGTAAGCTGTTTCTGATGTTCAGTGAAGTGAATACTTTGAGCTCCATGCTGAGTGCAGGGAAAACAGCAGAAACAAGGGAGTTTTTCATCAATATATGTGTAAAAAAATTGAAGTTAGTATCTGGGGTTTTGTTTTGGTTTGAGTTGTAGGTTTTTTGATGCAAAACATGCCACCAGTCATCCTTTATTCCAATCTGTGTTAATTCACTTGACATACTCCAGGGTTACTAACACACTAATTACAATCTACACAGGAAGGTGTTCTCATCCAATATTTTTGCCAGTGATCTATGTGCAGTCTGGTTGACAGGATTAGAATTTTTTTTGGAGGTTTGCTCTACTTTAAACAAAAACAAATTTGAAATTACTTTTAATTTCTGTTACAAAGCATTCATTGGAGTTGTTTCCTTCTGCCTTAATAGTCTGAATGAACCACAGCATGAACAAAACCTATGATGTATCATCAGAGATAAACTTTTGGACTGGGTGCTAGACAATTTAGAGGTCCTGTTGTCCTTAGAGGGTTGTGGTTAAGAAAGGAACTTCACAGTGTGAAATCCCTGGCTCAGGATTTAAAAATTTTAAAAATAAACATTGTGCTAGTGACATGAAAATGCCTACAGGATCTTTCAGAAAATGTTTTTCCATTTGGAATGAGAGGAAAATAGTCTGAATGTTTCACAGAATACTGAATCTTTACACTGTTCTGGACAAGTTTTTAACCAACGTCATGCACAATGAGTAGCCTTATTAAAGCAAACACAGAACACTGCAGTGTCAGTATTGAAGGACGAGCTGTTAGATCCCCCAACTACTCTACTTACACAAACATTTTATTCCATTTTTCCCCTTGTTTAGCCTCAAGAAAGGCTTTATTTTCCCTTACAAAACCAGTCAATTACACTGAGTGAGAAAGAGCTATCTTAGGTCTTAAAGTTAATCTTAATGCTTAAAAATGAAGTCTTAAGATGTTTAGGTTAAGGGTTGGTTTGGTTGCTTTCTTTAGGTTTTTTACAGAATGGAGATGGCCAACCAGCATGCCTCAAACTTTTTGTCCTGCATAGCTCTCTGTTTATGTCATGTAAATAAACAAAATGCACAGTATGCTTCTACTGTACACACTCCTTATATGCTGAACATTTATCTCTTTTTAATATGTGGCAAATGGCACTACAGTTTTATTCTGTTGTACAGAAAAAATCAAGGCAGACCTCACTGATGTCAAATTAACAGAAATAATAATAAAATAAGCTGCTAGCCTACCTTATTAACTTAGCTGAAATATTTTCTATCATATGCTTCCAGCATCATAAACATACTAATAAATTTGGGAGAAAGAGAAAGAGGGTGTTTCAGCACCCTACCGAGGGCATAGGTACAATGAATCAATATGATCAGTAGCTGGAGAATGATAAGGACCTGGGAGAAGCAGCCAGCTAATTAACTACTCTCTTACTGTCTCCAAGTCTTTTTTTCCCTCAGAAATTATAAAAGACACTGAAAAGCAGGCTCATCATCAGTGCTATTTGTAGATTTGTTTGTCTTTTAATTTTTTTCTTTAACACCATGAACTTGTCTTTTCTTCCTTATATATTTGCTATGGGTGCCTTTTGGAACAAAATACACACTGTCCTGTTGCAACAGGTCTCACTGTTAGCGAATCAGTGCTGCTCCTCTCTGAGTGGGAATTTCCCATTCCTTTGCCTCTGTCATGCCAGTGAATCCCATCTCCCAGACAGAATAACTATAGGACATAATCTATTCAGAAATATGTTCTGCTTGAACACTCCAAATCCTGTTATGTCAGAATTCATGTGACTTATTTCTTATGCTCCACTACAGGCCATGTTCCTTTATCCCACCCTGTATTTCCCCTAGGTCACTATAGCTTCTTCTCAAAATAAGTGGCAAGTCAGGGACCTGCAGCACCATTGGCAGAGGTATGTTCATTTTGAATTGACTTCAAATGAAGTTTCAGCTGATTTCACAAAACCAAACATTCTAATTTGGGAACATCAACACCATTAATTTTAGTCAAAAATGTTAAAATAAAATATATAAACTTTCCAAAATATTATTTCCAAAAAATGACAAAATATCAACAATTCCTCTGAAATGGAAATTGTGCTTCACAGCCTAGCCTACATATAGACAAAGGGAATCAGTGTGTGAATGAGATAGAAAAAGACTTTCTGAGTAAAATTGAGGGAAGGAATATTAAAAAACTCTGCTGTTCAAGCCCTCTGTCTGACTGAGGGTCAAATATGGAAGACAGTATCAAAGCCACCAGCTGATTGTGTGTAATGACACACGATAAGATGATGTCAGCAGTAAAGGCTTTAATAGTCTCTGGCACTTACACAGACATGAGCCACCACTGTACAACCCCCTGAATGTTTTTTGAGGTGAATGATAATTGTTGAGCAGCCTAGGAGAGATGCAACATCCCTCCACCACCCTCAAAAGTCTGTCAGCTAAGCAGAAGTAAAGGGGATGGCCTTTACTGACTGTTCCATAGAACAGTCTGATCCTTGGTCTTGTTAAATTGTCATCTTATGACTCACTGCTTATATTTTTTGTTTTGGTTTGTTTTTTTTCAGTTGGTGTTTTTGTCTTAAGTCTTTGGGTGACTATAACTGACTGAATAATTCTACATCTGTCTTTGTTCCAGCCTTTATTCTGTTGCAAGGCTTTGGCTTAAGCATTCACTCACAAACCAACCATAACTTTTTTCTTCAGGAGAGCTGAGACAACTTTGCAGATAAAGGAGCCTCACCACAAGGGGACCTGTCTCTCCCACTACATTGGCAAGGACAACCACAACCCCTAGGGCAGCACTGGACTGGTTTATGCCCAAGCTGTTGAAGACTAGCAGCTCACAGCCTCTAGAGCACACTGGCTACATCCATACTGCCTAAGCCATGGTCTTCATTGTCTCTCTGTCTGGTGCCCCTGTTGGCCTTGTATGCATGTAAGCTTTCAGTCTTGTGTCCAAAGTGATGAAAAGGTGGTGATGTAACCAACAATGGGTTCTCTTCACAGCATGTTAAGGTGTGTTTTGTCTCCTAATGTATGGCAGGGCATACATGAGGCCACACATATCTACAGGGAGGGTGCTGGAGGAGGAAACCAAACTTGTTCTGAATCATGTCCATTCTTTCTAACTGGAAAGGACCTGAAGAAAATTAATCTGTCAGTTGCACCCTACCTTTCTTCTGAAGGAAACAAATTGACTCAGTCTGTCAACCAGAGGGTGAACAAGCTTGTATACAATATGGAAAAACAGAGGACAAGGATGCTCTGATGAAACAGTGTGGACATATCCCAAGAGACTCTTATTTAAAGCTAGCTATTCAAAGCAGGTGTGAAGTCACAGACCTGAGACTATTTGCTTTTTCCAGTCTTCATTGGCAAGATGGAGAGAGATGGCAATGAGAGAAGGTTCATTTAAAACTCCTTTAGGCTATCATTTGTTGTTTTGGTTTTTTTTTTAAAAAAAGGACATTCAGAAGATGCTTTTGACTCTTGTACGTATGATTTCAGGAATACTTTTATTCCTCACCAACTGTTCTATCCCAACCTCTTTCTAGCCTCAGGCAAGAGAAGCATATCAGTAAACAGTGACATGCTATGGAAACCAGAGAAAAGACCATGGCCACCCATTCTTTCCTCTGAGTAGTGAAATGGAAATAAATAGTGGGACAAAACTTTTGATACAGACAGCAGTGAAACAGTTTATGATCTCCTGCTTTGCATCTGTGGCAAGGTCATGGGGATCAGTAGTTACCTTTCTGCTAATATGTGATTTTTCCCAGCAAGCTCTGGAAGAGAACAGAGGCTGTGGAGTGTGTAAGATGCCATTTTTAACTTTCTTTCACACTACCTGAATTTAAGAGAGATTGTTGGGGCTTTTTTTAAGTCAACTTATACAGTCTTTCCTTCCTGCTCTTCTTCATTCTAATCATTTGGGATTTAAATGTATTCAAGTCGTGGAGAGATAAAAGAATGAATGTGATTGTAATATCGGGTCTCCTGTCTCTCAAGCACAGGCAGAGAGCTTCCTCTTGAGCAAGGTTATTATTTTCAGGGTGGGAAAAGATAGGTGGACCTGCCAAGCACACTAAAAGCCTCTGTGTTCCTGTCACCCCTGAACTCTAGCTCTGCACACTGGTAATCCTTGTTATTTCCACATGCCTCAGCACTGCAATCTCCTTTCTGATTTCCTTCTATACCTATCCCCAAACCCAAGGAAAGGGACCATGTAGGACACAGATGATACTACAGGAGGGCCAGTAGCAAGACTGGCCTTTGTAGTAGGCAGCACTCGCTGCTATGAAGAAACACACTTTTCCATAGCACCTTTTCCCCAGTTACCAGCCTACCTTTGCGGTGAACCCTTGCCCATTCAAGGTGACTGCAAGAGACAGCACGTCAACTGTGCCTGAGAGGCTGCATCAGCTCACCAGGCTGGTTCCCACCAGGGCCAGGGAAGCACAGCTGGCCTAGGGGCAGACTTGAGGAATCACTGATGCCAGCTCGAGTGGGAGGAGGAAACAATGGTCTAAAGGAGTCATTGGGTTCAATGGAAGGAAAAGAGTGAATGAGGGAACTGTTAATGTCTGCCCTCAGGGATGTCAAACATAGAGTTGTAGGGTTTTACCCTACATGGGGAGTAGCATGGGCCTCAGTTTTTGCAGTCATCAATTTTATCTATGTCATTTGACCTAGTAATTTCCCTGTAGCTGGGGGAAGCCAACCTCCAAACCGCCTTGCTGCTTTTAATAGTATAAGAAGGAAATCTCTTTGTGATAGGATTTTAAAGACAAAATGCACAAAGTTTGGCTCCCTGATCTCAGGCCAGTCTGCAGGGTGGAGAGTTAGGTCCATGCTGAGATCTAGTTTTGACCACTGAAAGGCACTTGATGAAGCAACTAGACTCTGCCAAGCTGAGGCAATAAGGCAGTCTCAAGTAAAGCTCATGGAACACGAATGATGCATTGGTGTTGTCAACTTGGTAGAGCATCCAGAGTACTAAATTAAATATTAACTTCCAAGGCAGAAAGGAGTATGAAACCTGATTTCAGAGAGTGCAAAACATCATCTAATATGGTGACTAAATTAATGACTTCACTTTGCAACTGGGAAGACCTCAGTGGATAACCTCATTCTATCTGAGTTTTCCAGTGCAGGCACCATTCACTCAGACAAATTATTCGTAGGCACATTCAGGCAATGCTGTAGTAAAAGATGAATGGATGTAGTGCATGGGTGGACACTTGGCAGCACAGCAGTTACTGTCCTCAGAGAAGAGCTCCAGATCCATACTGTCACAGCAGCACATTAGAGACAAATCAAAAGTCATTGGAGCACTGAAATGTTGATCCACATTTATAGTACTATGTAACATCACTGATGGTTGTTAATTATTATTATTAACGCTATGTTTATCTGAAAGGAAGATGTGTACCCTTAAGAAATTTTTGTAAAAGCTAGTTGTGATGAGCTGAGTTACATTAAGTTAACACTATATAAAGTTTATTTTTTTGGCATTTGGATACTGAGTGAAAGAAACCACACCCAAGTGCTATCCTGATTTTTTCAGTGTGACTCCAACTGTGAGAGGAAGAGGACTAAAATTGTGTCAAATAATAACCATGTCATCACTTTTTGACATTGTTGTTAACATTAATGGCTAAACAATGTTGTATTGGACATAAAAAACAGCACTTTCTGGCTTGTAGAGTGAATATATTGCCTAAAGATGGTAATTTAGTAAGATAAATTTGAATCTCAACTAAAGGGCACTGGAATACTGTAAATGCTAATACTTCTCTCTGTGGATTTTACCTTTAGAGAGTACGTATTTCTGATTTCTCCTTCCCTCTGTAAGCTGAGGAATATGCATTGCCATATAACTTCTTATTGCTCCCATAGGATGTTTAGTCTGAGAGCTGCTCTAACTAGGATTATAGTGCAGTTAAAGTAAGTTTTACATTCAAGAATATTTCATCTGTATTTTTCAGGTTATCTTTCTAGAATGAAGCCAACCAAAAAGAGAAGGAAAAAAATGCTTTGGTGTAGCAGCAAATACTTTGCATTGTAACATCCCTGATGTAGTAATCTAGACCACAGGTCAGATGTTAATCCAGTCTTTTACTGTTCTAGTGGGGAAAATTTATCAATATTACAGAAACCATGGTGGAAATCTTATGAAAAGGAGAATTGAGATATTCTGTGCTGAAGAAGGTAAAGTTGCTCGGGGCTTTGCAATTGTTGCTCTTCATGCTTTTTTTTTTTTTAATCAAAAATATCAAGAATAATGCAGCAATTTATGTCTCTCTGCTGATGTAGGTTGGGAATAAAAATGTCCTGCCCGTAACTTCCTCATTCCTGAAAATAAGGTCAGTTTCGTGTCTGAGAATAAAACAACAATGAACAGCTTTATGTTTAATTATTTGCAATGGTAAAAAACTCCATATTTCTTTTCCATGGTAATTTTAAATTTTGAACATACAAAGTTACATATCAAAATGAAATATATTGTAAAATTTCCTATGGAAAAATAAATTTCTTTTAAATTACAGAGAAACAACATTTTCTTGTTATTTTGAAATTGAAGTCAAGCTGTGTGCTTTCTTGCAGAACACACACCAGAGCAAAGAGAGCAGCTACTGCAGCTTGCTTCTGACACCCTTCTTGAAATATTCTCTTGACCTCCAGGGCTGGGTTTTTCCTGTTCTGTTTCCTTGATGACAGTTTGCACCACTTGCTTTTCTCTGCCAATACAGTCAAAGATTAATAATGATGCTGTTAGCAAAAGATGATTGGCAATGTCTGGGTGTTGTTTGATTTGTCTTGGTGAGGGTTTTTGTTTCTGAGAATTGTTTTAAATTTGATAATTAGGCATATTCGCTCTCACTTAAAGAAAATAAGAGAGCCTGAAGTGTTTTCCTTTTTACATGAAAATGTAGCCATAGATACTGTCACTTAAAACACTATACTGGAAGAAGGAGAAGGAATGCAGGAAAGGAAACAATGAAATAATCCAGAAAGAGAGATGGATGGCAAGGCATAAGGAAGGCCTTACATTATAAAGTCACATTGATTTGGGGCAGTTATTACTAGCCCTTTGCTGAGTAATAGGATAGGAGGGAAAACAGGATATCTCCCAGCTCTGTGGTGTTGACAAGCAGCAGTTACATTTCTTGGAGTTGTATAACCTGGAACTGAAAGCCAGAATTTTCAAGGATGTGCTTAAAACTGAACAATTAGTTCCAAAGCAAATCCTGACTCCTTGTTGCTTATTATATATTTGTTCATCTCTCACCTTTCCTACTGCAAAATCAGAGATTTGATTCTTTATTACAATTGCAGTAGAGCCTTGATTTAATCAGCAACCACATGGATTACATAAGGACAATGTCACTCTCTAAGGTGTTGAGTATTTTGGCTTCAATCTGGCAAAAATGTCAAGTGGAATCATTACTTCCAGAAGGGACAGTTTCCCTGAAATAAACATGCTGCTCCTGTGCATAAGACATTTGCTGTTTTGGAGGCAGCAGCTTTCAGGAGAGAGAGCCAAGTAAGCAAATATAAGGGTAAGAGAGCGGGAAGCCAGCACAGTGTCTGGGAGTACTGCATAAAACACCAGTCACTGTGGTTTCAAGAATCAGGGAGGCCGTCTACCACCAACTGATGACTTGATCACTCTCTAACATCTACAACTTGCTGTATGATTTTGGAAAGCATGGATTTTTTGGCAGTTTCTGGGACTTGATTTGTGTTCTGGATGCTCTAGTGTACTGGAGAGATCCTCCCAAGGGTGGCAGGTATGTCATGGAAACAAAACCAAACCTATGTCCTTATGGAGAGGTCACTGGAGGCCAAGTGTGGCATCCTATGGAGCCTGAAATGGCTATAGACACATATGTGTATGCAACTCTTACTTATCTTGATAACATATAATAAAAACACATCACATCCTGTTAAGTGCTCATGCCAATATACACATTTACTCATTAATGCTGAATTAAGTAATAAAACCTGCATTTGGAGAATTCACATTCACCATCTTCACAGTATAGGCTAACAGGACACTTTGCTGAATGCCACCAGATTACATTACAGATCTCTTTAAAACAGGAGCTGCCTGTTTTGGTATGTTTTGGGCAAATCTAGTGGATACACCAGTGGAAATCAAGAAAAATAACTTCAAAATTTGTTGTTAGCCTACTGTATGGTCTTAGAAAACTCAATAAGAAGAATATAAAGTCTTCTTTTAGGGAGAAAAGAGAAGAAAACAAAACCCAAACAACCTTCTTATCTGGACTGTGGGAAATAATATGCAATAAAAGTTCAGGTGAAGATAAGTTAATGTATAATTACTGCAGAAATTAATAGGCTAGTTTAAACTATATCTTCTACAAAGTATCAACATTAACCTACTCACTCAAATGGCACCTGCAGACAGAACTGTCTTTACAAGGATTTTATTTCACATCAGTTACCACGTTAAGTATCTCATTGGAAAAATGTATCTTTTTTGGTCCGTGCTGAAAATGAAGTAAAACTAATAAACTGCACCAAGACTATAAATATTCCTACAGAAAGTAGGTAGACAACTTGCAGAAAGCAAACACTAAAAAAACTATGACATTACTTGAGATTATTTTTCATCATTTGACATTATCTGAAATTATTTAAGAGTGCTGTGAAATAATTACTCAAAACTCTTCAGCCTGGCCTGGCTGTAAAACACAGCTCTGTACTGGTGGAGATGAACTAGTGAACTGCCAATGAAGTACAAGCCTAGACAGAAGTCGGGCTAAGTGCCTGCAGCAAACTAACGGTGGGAAAATCAAATGTGAGTTATTTGAGGTGGTATTATTCACAAATATAAGGATTTCTGACTCTCTGGGAGTGATGTCTTCCTACAAAATCACAAATGAGAATGAATAATTTCAGTGAGGTCTTAGCTGTTGTAGCAGAAGAGGGTCCCATGACAGAGCTGAGATTTTGTGGGTATCGACTTAGGTTATAAATCTTCTGGGAAGAGAAGAAATCTTAGAACCAGTGCTACAAAGGCAAAGGAAGACTTTTTCTCTCTATTTCTAGAGTATTTCACTATATAACCTTTGTGCTTCCACTTCCAAAAGCAGATAGGATCCCATATTGCTGTCAGTGAACATTAAAAATTATTTGATTCTAACCTCTGCTACTGTCCTGCCTAAAAAATGAGTGGCAGATTGACTGAAGGAAGAGAAAAAGTGCATAGGACTTTGAACTGTAGCAATCACTACTGCACCAATATTAACTGAAGATGAAACTAGCAACACTGAGACACACAGAGAAAATTGTGAACAGCCTTGATCTGCTCCACAGATCTAGTGAGCCTCCCAATAAAAGTGCATATAGTTGAGCCACAGGTGAATGTAGTTACTTAAAGGCAGTAGAATTGAAAACAATTAGTGGACACAGTCCAACATATCTAAGTCATTATGGTAATTTCACAAAATGGGCTTAAATTAGAAACAGGTGGGGAGAGCCAGATTCTGTGTTGCTGAACCTTCGAGGGGAGGAATCTGGAGAGAGAAAGCAGGATGAGAAAACATTTGCACTCAAAGAGGTGCGGGTTGCTCATGCTGGGGACATGGGGGGGTTTGGAGGAAACTGCTGAGAAAGATGAGGTATGATAGTCCAGAGTGCTACACAAGAAGAAGATGGGAGAGAGACCACAGCTATCTTCATTAATACACGAGAGTTCCAGTCCCTGTTCTGAGCCAACTGCAAGCCAGCATCATGCAACTAAAGCTGCTGTCATCATGACAGCAGCAGCAGTTGACTTTGAAGTCATGTATGACTCTTCAGATATTGATATGGTTTAACTCTGGGCCAGCAATTAAATGAATGACAAATGTTCTCTATTACCCTTCTACCTTCTCAGAAAGGGAAAGGAAAGAGAATAAAGCAGAGATTTATGGGTTGGAAACTAAAGAACACAGATTTAGTGAAAGAGAAATGATGAAAAAAAAATGAAATATATACAAATATATACAAAACCACTATCTCGCCCTCATATGCACCCCTCAATAACACTCATGTCACCCTGGAGGCTGCAGGGCAGCCCTGAGAAAGTCCAGGACTGGGCTCCTGGAGTCAGGGGCAGACAGGAGCTGGAGGCAGGAACACACAGAGTCAGGGACTCACAGATTGGGATCAAGGGCAGATAAATGGACAGAATCCTCCCAGGATGCCAGCCATAACTGAAGAGAGCTTTATCCTCATGATCCCTCAGATTTATACTAAGTGGGATGGGTGTGGGATGGAATATTTTTGTGAATTTGGGTCACCTGTCCAGTCCGCTCCTCCCTTTAGGAGGGTTGTGGATGTGACCCCTTTGCTTCTTTTTGTTTCCGGAGCGTAAGATGTTTAGAAAAAACAAGCAGTGACCTTGGTTCTGCACACTATTCTCCGGCAGGATCTATAAACATTGAACATTACCAGTCCTAGAAGCAGACACTGACTGAAAAACTTGCTGTTAATTTCAGCAAGTGCAGTTATTTAGACAAGACTTAACTGAAAAGTAAAATTACTTTTTTACCAAGTAAAGTTGGTTCTATTCTGGCTCAAACCAGGACAGGTACCAGCACCTATTTCATAAGAAAATCTTAGCTATAGCTGGGATTTTTGTTTGTCTCACTCCTAGGAGGATGCTTATACCTGTCCCTGTTGCTTTTGTTCATTAAAGGGTCAGAGAGAAAAAAGGCATATTTCACAACTATCTTCTTCTGCCAGTTACTGGGTATATATAAGCTTTGCTGTGTAGCAGTGTTACATTAACACTTGAGGATGCCAAGTCTAAGAAATCTGACCTTCTGAGGGAAGCAATATTTTATATTGTCGCTACTGGTGTCTCATGTGAAGACTGGTGTCTCATTCTTCATTGCAGAACACAGCAGTGGTTTTGACTAAAGGTAAGTATTGCTTCTGGGGATTGAGAAATTATCAGATCTTGGGAACAGCTGAATACTTTTATTCAAAGTCCACAGGATTAAAAAGAAATTTTTCCAAGTGATAGGCACCCAGTCCAAGTGTTAGGCATGCTGATGACTTCTCATCTTCAGATGTGTTCTGCCCCATCTTCAACTGTTGCAGAGACAACAGCAGAGCATTTAGTAGTGAAACAGTTGCTGATATGTTGATAAATCAAGATTTCTCCATAATAAAACTTCACCATCCCTCTACAGGTCATTACTCTGTTATATGGTGACCTTTGAGACCATGTCTCCCCTCTGACTTCTAGAGAAAATTGTGAATATGTTCCCTGGGAGGGGCTAAGAAAAAAATGGCAGGAGAGCATTAGCTTCTTTGATGCAAGTGTCTCCTTGGTCAGGACAGAGAGAGTTTATAGGCACCTTTAATTGCTCCAAGACTGGCACAGTGGAGGCTTGCTCTTTCCAAAGTTCCTCATGCTGAGTTTGTTCTTTTTTCTGTAACAGAAAGACAGTGTTGTTCATTGGTACTGGTATAAAAGCTCCTCTCAGAGCTATGGTAGCTTTTGCAATGTTATCACAGATTTTCACGAAACTGGTATTTTGTTGTATAAAGTAGAACTGTCAAAGCTGCAGTAGGAACAGTGAAGTTTTTAAAGTACAGATTTTTCTGGGATATGGGCTCTTTTGACCTCCTTTATATTGTGTAGTCTCACCTAATGGAGATTTTTTGGGTCTAGACAGCATGGTTTAAGACACTAACAGGCTGGAGATTATAAGATGTTGTGAAGGATCACGCAAGGACTCCTGTTACATTTCAGAGTAATAGCAGGTAGATTACTAGCAAGGGCAAGTCATAACCCAAGTGACTTTGCAGTGAATTGAATTAGAGATATTTGCAGACCTTCTTTGTGAAGGAGGAGGGAACTTCATGTTGAGAGGTTAAGGAGCACAGATTGGGTCACTTCTTACACCTCTGCATTTGCTCCTGAAATGACTGTGTTATCACACCCCCCCACATAGCTTACTCAAACAATAAAGCAACTGCAAATTACACAGCAGTTCCACCACTGGCTGCTTTGTGCTCCCCATGTGATGGGATACTGTTGGGAAGTCACCTTCACTGGCTGTCCTATACCATTGACTTTGCCCTATCCAGAGGCTTCCACTCTTAGAAAGGAGTTCAAAAGAAGATTTAGAAATTGACGTTAAGTATCAGCAAATCCTTACAATTACTGACAGGTGTCTGTCACATTTAAGACATAAAATGCATTTTGCCAGGCTTTTTGAAGTGCTCAAACATAAACATTTATATCTAAAAGAGTAAAATAAGAACATTTAATTTAGAACTGAATATGTGGGCTGGTACTCAAAAGCTGAGAAATAAATTGTTGTAGTTCTCCTCAGATCCAGGAAGTTCAGAATGTAAGCTGTATTTGAAAAGTTAACAAATTTTCATATAGAAATGTAAGTCAAGACATGTAAACAATTTTAACACAAACAACTGTATAGAAGTATTATTCAAAGCATTATTCAAGGAAAATGTATCATTCCTCCAGAAATAGCTTCTTGGAAAATATTTTTACCTTCTCTGGAAGCACAAATACCTAACCTCTTTTATCATAATCAGTGACAGTTATTACCAATTTGGTGATGAACAATCACCTTAAATTCTGAATGATCCAGTTCTTGTGTCTGTTTCTCATATCAGTCTAACATAATTAAACATGCAGAGTGATGAAAACATGGCATTGTGCGGTTATTGTCTCTAAAATAATCTCTATTTACCCTGGGCTATAAAATTTAAATCACTTCCTTTCTGATGCACACAATCTCACCTATAATAAGAGACTGCAATCACAAGAGAGTAAACAAATCTGGTCATGATAGTTAAGTAGAGAAACAAACTTCCAACTTCAGTTTTGTGACTCATCTTCATTTCCCAATACCATTCTAACTACAGAAAAATGTGTTACCAACATGCTGAAAAAAGAAGCCGTTAAACCTCCAAGTCAGAAGAAGCTACAAGCTAATACAAGCAACCTTGTGACTTCTCTTCCAGCCTAGCTTAGTCTAGCACAACACGTTAATAGTTGGGTTTCCTCATAGTGAAGATTTTGTGACTACGATGGGACAATACCATAATAAAGACACAAGTTATGTAAACAAAGCAGTGTGCGGTAATTGGAGAAAACATAATATTTTTCATAATGTACCTAATACAGCCAGCCAAGTGATGGAATCATAGCAGGTACAAACTGTCTCTTGCAAGTGTTTGCTTTTTATAAGTCAAGTGTTTTCATGAAGACAGATTGTGCCAAGCAGCATGTTCGGCCCACATGCTTGTCTATTCCCTGAGGATGTGAGGCCTGGCCTTGATAACCAAATGAGGTCAGGAGAAAATTTCCATCTCTTTGCACTATCTTGCTGCCTTCAAAAGAAAGAATAGAAAAAGATGCAGACAGAATGTGAGACACAGCAGTGTGCAGCCTGAGTTCTCTGGTTAGTGCTGCTGGAGCTAATTTGCCAGCTTGATAGCAACTTTCCTGCAAGTCCAGGGACTCACAGAGCAAAATCAAAACTGCCAGACCAGGCTCAGGGCTTCCAGCAGTAACGTGAGACTGCCAAGGACATAGCTTTGGATGACATACCTAAGGTTATTATAGCAAATGAGTGTTTCTAATGAAATGTAGATGTACACACCAAGATACAGCAGACTCAAGAAAAATAGCGTGCCTCATGCATAGCATTATGTGTAGGATAGGTACTATTGCAGTTGTGCTCTGTATAGGTGCATAAGACACAATGCAAGCTGTGCTATATTACTTGTAAAGTAGCTGAAACTTCATAATAAATGAGAAATACCTTTCCCATTCTTATCCTAACACTATTTGCATTACAATAGAGCAGTGAGGCCTCAATCAGGAAAGTGACCTCACTCTACCTAGTACTGAACAATCCAGGGATAATAGCTCTTTCTTGAGTTCAATTTTATGTGCAGTGAAATGTTATAATTAGGACATAGAACCTATCAAATAAATGTGTGTTTAGAGAAAACAGTCTAAATGTATTTTCATCAAAACAATAGACTGCTCTTAAAACTTGTCTCAGGAAAGGCAGGCACCAGCTAAATGAATCAATTGTCTGTGTAATGAAGCTGTCTGACACATTCTTTGTGATAATAAATTAGCATTCCTCAGTGCAAATCATAACACATTCTTACATAACACAGGGACAGACGAACTAAAAAATGGCTCAGGCAGTAAAGTATTGGCCCTTCCCAGACTCTTCCCTTGTTCTGGAAATCAGATTAATGCTGGACTCCATTATCTTAAAGGTCTTTTCCAACCAAAACTATTTTATGATTCTGTGATTAGAGACTGCTTGGTTTTCCTGGACTCCAGGCAGATTATAGCTTTCTCACTGTTGATTTGGGGTTTTTTGGGTTTTCTGTTTGTTTGTTTTGTATTTTTTTAAAATTATCTTTTTTTTGCCTTTTCTTGCTCTTTCTTCAGAACCTGCTTGGAAGCAGCATCCCGAGATATTTCTTAGCAAGGAGGGGCCACATGCTGGAATTTGGGATGAACGGGTGCATGCAGAAGCTGCTTCTCTGTGTGCGAGTTGTTTTTTTCTTTCTTTCTAATATCCAGACTATTTTAATCTTTTCAATGGTAATGGTGTGTGCAAGGAATGATTTTGTTGTTTATTGAAGCAGTTAAACCATAATTGCAAGGAGAAAGAAATGGCTTTTTCATATACTTCTTGGTATCATTTCTATGTAATAATACTCAAATTTCTATGTTTGAGAATTGACATATACATATATTTATATGGGGAAAAAATTCACATTAACAGGGCAGGGAAGGTGGCTAAGGACAGTGATAAAAGAAAAATGCCTACCTCAGATCAAGAAGGTGGGAATAGGTAAGACAAAACAAAATTGTAGACCTGACTGATTTCTTTCCTGGATACCTGACATGAAAAGAGTTGGTTACACCCCGGTTTATGTGACTATTACATAGTTTGGCCCCAAGTCAAAAAGATCTGTTGTGTCTTTGTGCTTCATCTGGTTTTCTGCCACAAAGAATGCAGCAGCCAGCAAACATCCAGCAACTGATGACTTCCTCCTCTGCAGCAGCAGTAAGTGGTTTTATGGCTGCATCATCAAATAGGGGCTTTCTGCCATAAATGTGGAGAGATCCTGGAACAATGGAATAATATTTTCACTCTTTTGCTACACAAGCATATTTGGAGACATAGGGGTGACATAGACTGGTTATTCCAAGTTTGTGGTCTATTAATTTATGCAACACCTGCAGACATTAAGGGTGGGATTCATTTTGCATAGGTCTAAATGACTGCCAGGTAGTCAGCCTGTACTCTTTTCATACTTGCTGGACAGAAACTGACATTTTTAATAGGCAAATGGTCTTCATGTGCTTAAACATCCCCTTGAATTTAAGTGAATTAATCACTGTCTTTTTCTCTCTCTCTCTTAACCTCACAGAGATGTTAGATAAAGAGCACAGACATTAAGTATCTGTGCTGTAAATAACTTAAATGAAATCATACAAAAGCACTTTGGACCTGAAAGAAATGTGATACATCTGTAAGGGCTACTCCTGCACCTATTGGTAGCCTTGTGTCCATTGCTCCTGAGTGGAAGAGTTACAAGGAGTACTTGTCAAGACAACTTTTTCCTGAATCCTGGAAACAATAGCTACCAAAACAAGTTAAAGTTTATTGGGCAAAGCTTTATAATTGATGGAATTAAAAAACTCTGCTTGCTAAGCTTCTCATTTTTTTTATTCTTTTTTGCTTGTAAAAAATTTTTAGTTAGATTTGCTGTCACTATCAAGTCAGAATCCCAATGTTCTTGTTTACAAAGGTGAAAAATTTCATAGAATCATTAGGGTTGGAAGAGCCCTTAAAGATCATCTAGTCCAACTGCCTACCTCTATCACCACTAAACCATATCACTTAGATATGATACTCAGATACATTTAGAGAAGAACAAACCTGCTACCACTCATACTCAGAATGTTGCTAAATCTCCTGATTCAGTTTGATTTTACATCTTTTGGGGAGGGGGAGCAGGGGGAGAGTAACTGTTCTGGACTCACATACAACTCTCATGAAAAAATACCATTTCTCCAGGTTACCACCTTAAAGATTGAGATCTTATCCTAGTGTCTTCATTTCCAGTCTTTAAAGGGCATTTTGCTTCCTCTTGAATATAAATATGTTTCAAATCATGTTTCAGACCTCTCTGTACCCTTGTTCCTTCCCTAATTATGAGGTCTTGTGGTCTTTTAGGTAGCTCTCAGGCATTCAAGAGAAGGGTAATGAGATATCTTTATGTTTATTTGAGAGTGAATCTCATATGAATAAAGGAGGACCTCAGAATACCAGGTTTTATATGTTGTTCTAACGACTCTTTTTCAACAAGTCAGACTAATTCCAATTATAAGCTTATATTATAACATTTTTCAAACCAGACTTTTCATCCATCACCAGCAGTTCCCAGTTGCAGGTCAGCAGGGCTTTATGTAGTTAACACATGACATGTTAGTGTACGCTGCTTTTCTGGAATCATCACATCTCACATGACCAGGTCAAACTCTATATTACTTCATTTGTAAAAATGCAAGTATTCCATTTAGGCTTGAAAAAGTGTCTGAGAAAATAAAGTCACTAATGTCCAGAATGTAATTTTGTTCTGTATTAATCAGCAAAGATTTTTCCCCTTTCCCTGAGGTGCAGGAAAGGATATGAACAAGTGATCACTTTGTTTCTGCTTCAGCATTTTGACTGCTGGGTTTTGCCCACCTTGCAAGTGGTATCAGTGGGGTCACCTGTGTTTTATCATTAGAGAGGGAATGCATCCTTATCTGCATCCTAAATTTTACTGCAAGTGTACTCCTCCTCATCAGGCTGGAAGGGATGAATTCAGTAAGATCAACATTTTCCTGGTGTCAAGGAAAGAAAGGTCAGTGTCAGCAATTGCTGATTAAGTTTAGCAAAGTGAGGAAAGGAGATTAGCAAGATTGAGCTTTGTCACCTCTTGCTTTTTGGTTCAAGTCTTCAGTGAATGAAAAATTATCTGTGCCTGATTAGAATTCATGTCTGTCAGAAGGTATTTCAAAGAGACAGTAACCTCTGCCTGGCTCAGGCTGAGGAAAGTGTTGAAAATCCACCTCTCCTTACAGCCAGTTCAGCAAAGACAAATGAACACTGATGAGATTGGAAGTTTATTTGTCTGTAGAAAGTCAAGGAGAAAATTTTCCCTGGAATTTAATGATGATCAAGGATTCTTAAGGAGGCTGTGGTTTTTGACTACCATTTCTCTACTACCTTCTATGAATAGCACATGAAAATGAAACAGAGAAAACTTTTATTTAGGATGGCCAGAAGTCCTTTGTTTTATTTTATTCTTATTTTGCCATTACCAGGGACAGAAGCCCTGGTTATTTCATTCAGGAACATGCCACACTTTTTTTGAGGACTGTGAAAAGTCAAGCAGATCCCTTAAAGAAACAAAGTTTATGAAGAGGGGAAAATATATATCAGCAATATTAACTCTGTAAAAGTCAAGCTCACATTGCATTTCTCATCATCAGTGGTATAACAGTAAATCTCAGAACATTTCTAGGGCAAATATGATATACGGGAAGAGTCGGAATGCAAGACAGCCTATCTGAGATATTCTGTATGGTACTCAAGGGATTACATAGTAAATTGCACAACACAGAAGACTGTTTCTGTTATGTTACTGTACCTTAGTTTTGTTAGGTACTGACTGATTGCAGAGTCAGTTTGTAGTCCCAGAAGAAAGGAAGTTGGAAAAATGAAGCAACATTCTGGGGGTTTTTTTGAAAGAGATCTCATTTTCTATCTGTAGGTTCCAGAAATGTCAGCAACCAAAGAAAAAGAAAAACTTGAAAAAAGCAAGGCAACTTCTTGGTTCAAGCTACTGTTGTAGCCTGTTTGTTATTTGTACATATTTACTTACAGCAACTGCAAAGTAATCAGACCAAATCTCAGAGAATAAACCCTAAAGTATTTCTCCTTGACCTCTTAACCTAGGTTAGAAGTAGTGCTGCAGTATCTCACAAGCCATTTGATACATGTGCTTGTGAATATCATCTACAAAATGTAAGAAACAGAAATTTAAGTAACCTGAGATAGACTCTTATTCCAAACAAACCTATAGCTCTGGTGAAATCACAGTGGGTACTTTAATGTAGCCACCATATGTCTCATCTTAGAAGAGCTGCTGATGTGATTCTCTTTCATTAGGAGAGAAAAAGGTAGTCGTGTTCTCTAGGTCAGAAGAGGTAGTGATGTAGGGAGGAAAGATGCTGAGTGCTATTTGTATTCATGAACTACTGGTTCCCACAAAAGTCTCCTGGAAGATATGGGCGGAGACTATTGTTACTGTTGTCTTATTTCTGATTTTATCCTGAAGCATTTAGCTATGGTCCTTGTAATCTGCAAGCAAAGCAGAAGTAGGAACATCTGGCTACTTCTGCTGACTGTCAGAGCTTATTTGACCAGCTCTAGGGACAAGTGGCATCGTCCCTACAGAAATCACAGAACAACCTCTGAGAAGTTTTGAAACCAGATACTGACAAAAAATTCTGGGAACTAAAACTCTGGAAAAATAACTCCTTTTGTCTTTTCGATTTCTTTCTCCCGTTTCCCTGCCTGTGACTACTATTGCACACAGAGAATAGAAACTGATATAAAGTACAGTGTATTTCAAGTGTTTATAGATACATAACTCAAGTAACCAGTTAGAGTGATACATTATTTATCATTTGCCATGTCCAAATAGCTGAATCTATCCATTGTTAAACAACAGCTATGTAACAGAAGAGCTGCATGAACAGTACCAGAAGTAAACACATCTCCATAGGCTTTAAAATGAAAATTTAAAAATTTAAAAATTAAAAATAAATTTTTTTTTGGCAAATCAAAAAAGGAAGAACTTTATACTGCATTGTAGAAATCTCTGCCTTTGGAAGCTCAGAAGGTCAAAGTTATATGCAGACTATGGAAACAATGAGACATTCACAGAAGAGTATCAGTCTTTTCCTGTTCCTTCTCTCTGCTCTCCACCCTGGCAGGAACCTTAGCCTTCATTCTGAGAAGTCTAAAAGTCTGCCTTTCAGAGAACAAGAGAAAAAGAGCAAGCAAGTCTTATCCTGAATGGCTTGTTACACTCAGCTGTCTATGAAAGGGTGTGCAACCCTTCACTAAGTTGCAACTACATTACCTTAGAATTTCTACTTTGAATTAGACATATTGTATTTAAATCTAACCCAAACCCTAGAAGAGTACCTTTGAAAGTAATGGGGAAAACTAGTAGTGTGACAGCGCATGCCCTTTACTGCAGTTTTGTAATTATTTGGAGTCCATTGTTCCCAAATGACCTTTTTATCTGCTTTGATATAGGAATGTGTGCAAGATGTGGCAGGGCGGTGGCCTGATGGGAATGCAGATCTCTGAGAGCAGAACTTTTTCTCCTTTGAGCTAACAAGAGTATTTGTATCTGCCTGTCTCCATGACTCATGTAGCAGTTGTAAGTTATTCCCCTCTGGGAGCCAGAAGCTACCAGCTCATCTGTTTTACTGCATACAGTAACTTGCTTGCACTCTCTGGAAAGATTTCTTATACAAATAGCTCTGTTGACAAAGGTCCCATTTCAGGATTCTACATTGGTTTCAATGGGATATTTCATATTTAAAGTTCAATATTTGCTAAAGCTCCTAGTAAAACAGGATTTAAAGAGAGAATGACAGTTCTCTCCATCATAATTTTGCTGACTGTGCTCTTCCACTGGTCCTCATGCCCCTAGAGATGCTATCTCAGTAATGTTATCAATATACTTCCGCGCTTTCTTTTATGAGTGGTATGGGCTCTGCTACACAGAGCTCCATGTGCTGTTAGTAGAATGGAAAAGCAAAAGGGAAGCAGAGCAGACAGACTTCAAAGCTCAATCATTTCCTCATTTTTCTATTCTAGCAAATGACTGGTTTCAGTGACTGTTTCTGTAAGGCAGAGAAGGAGTCAGCATTGAAGGTTGTGGTTGTTGCATGGTTCCCCTACATCAGGAGGAAAGGCAAGCAGATCAAGCAATGTACCTCACTATCCTTTTTCTGACTGAGTCTAGTAGTAGACATTAAGAGTAAAATCAAGACAAATACAGAGGAAAGTTTTGTTTCCAAAGTCTTCCTGCTCTTGAATATAGGCCCATTTGAACTGGAGGTTATACCTATATTTTTAGTAAACCCTTGATGTTTTCTCCCGGAATGAGCTTCTAGGAGATACTTTGACCAATCCAAAGTCCACATGGTCTGATTCATCCTACTTTGATAAAGCCTTTCCAGTATACATAGAGTTGTGAGTAAGAGTTTAGAAATAGACAAGTCTTATTTACCTGTGAACCAGTCAGTTTAGGGGTCATTTTCACTACCTCTTAGCTCTCCAAAACCTAGATGGCCTGGCCTCAGTTAGTCACAAATGATCATTAGTAGGGGGGGAAAGTGGCTTTCCTGGAGCATTCTTCATTCTGTGACAGCCGCCCAGACAGCTGAGGTGAATCATTTCCCAGATGCATCCCTGGTCCTCTGTGTACTACCTAGAGCCCCAGACTGACTGGGTTAGCTGTCCAAGTGTTACACAGCAAGAGTGAAGGGAGATTAATTTCTCTTCAAGCAGAGTAAAGTCAGATTAACCCACAAGGAAACCTTAAGTGACTACGATAAAAAACATTTCCACTGATAGAAGCCGTATACCTATAATTACTTTTCTGGCAGTTCTTTAGCTCCCTAATCATTTTCTGCAGTGGTAAAAAGCATTTGGTCTGCAATTTAGATTAGAAGTTTGGTACATATGCAAAGTGATTAGGATGTAAATCAGCAAAAGATTCAGTTCTTCCAGAAGAACAGCCCTATGTAAATGTAAGGAATTAATAAATTTTTTGCTAATTCAGATTATTTCTGTGGTAAATCACCTTCAACCCTATAATTTTGTTTTAAAGGCCAAAAAACCCCACAACTTTTAAAATGAATTTTCATTTGATAACACTTCTTTCAGTAAAAAGTTCCATTTGAAAGAATTACATGAAGAAATTTCTAGTTTGAACACATCCAGCTGTAGATTCTTTGTCAGGCAGTTTTATGTAACAGTAAAACCTAATTCTCCTTTACTGCTACACTTGTACTTAGTTTGTCTTCCAGTAGAAATTTTAAAGCAAATGCCAAGCAATTTGTTGGGGTGACACAAACAATACAAAAGAATCTTAAGTGAGATGTTCTTTATCAACTGCTAACAGCAGTTACCATTCTTCATCTCAGAAATTACGTAGGTAAAGCATTTCATGTGCTTAAGAAGATTTTAGTACATCTATCCAACATGTATAGGGAATACAAAATTCTTCAGGCACATGCTCTCAGACATATGGTGTGACTCTTAGAGTGTCCTGCATAGGGACAGGAGTTGGACTCAATGATCCTGGAGGGTCACTTCCAACTCGTCATGTTCTATGACTCTACAATTCTATGATTCAAATTTTAAATTGAAGAAAAACATAACATCCTATGAAAAGCTGACTTACTTGCCATTTTAACTATTTAAAGGATTTTTTTTTCCAAATGATTTTACACTCCACCAATTATGGATTTTTTAAACAGGAAATGAACAGATTTTCTTGGATCATCTGGCAACTCCCTCAAAGTGAATTCAAAACATGAATTAAATCTCTGAACAATTCTGTGTTGCCAGACAGATAAATAAGTAGTGCACCAGGATGCAACATCCCAGATTTGTGATTCTTTTCCATAGAACAAACATTGCAAAATGGCTGCCACAGATGTCCCACACAAAAGTTTTCCTTCCCAGGTCCCTTGCCCGTTGAGTTGTTGTCAAGGGTTTCCACTCCACACCACAGCCTAGGCTCAGCCTGTTGCTGAGGTCAGGATTACACTGGTTTTATTGGTGTAAAACTAGCATCAGCCACTAAAACCAGCAAGACAGAAACAGTATTCAACTCTCCACTGTCCTACTTGTTATGTGGAAACAGAACAAGGCTTCAGACATACAGAACAGCATCAAGTACCTAGAGTATTCATAGCATGGGTGACAAGCACAGCACCCTTTTTCCTTAGGATGGTGTGCAGTCATATAAAATTAGGGCTGGAAGGGACCTCAGTCTCAATTATTAGTTTATACATCTGCCCCAAGGCAGGATCTACTGTACTACTGCAACATTAACAGATGTTTATCTAATTCTAATGTATTATTAAAAGCTACTGTTAATGGGTGTGCCACAACAACCAGACAAATTATTCCTATGTTTTGTTATGCTTTTAGCAACACCTTTTAGCAATATATTTTGCCAGAAGCTCTATCACCATCTTTCTCAGTGAAATTAAAGTTAAATTGCCTTGTTAAGAAATCCCACTCATTCTCAGGAAACATAATGTCATTTCCTTTTTATCACTTCTAAAAAAATTTAAATTTACTTCAGGAGGGCATGGAGATACCAGGATGCTCTGCTGGATTCCTCAGTGGTTCTTTTTTCTTGCTTGGGAAGGAATTTGCTTTGCAGAGTACCACAAGATGTTGGCTGCCATTCTGAGTTACTAGCATCAGTTATTTACTGATAAATTTAGGGGTAAAAGTTATATGCTTCTAGAGAACAGAAGCTTTAGAAAGGAGATGGTATTTCAAGTAGAAATCTACAACCACTGCTAGCACAGATGCCCAGCACTCTCAGTAGTAGAATACAGGCAAGAAACATATTCTTTACAAAACCCTACCTGAGTAGCTGGTCTTTGTGCTTCTGAGAGCAGATCCTACAACCCCAGGCACAGATATAGTGCTTATTAATCGAGTGAAAAGCTATCTATCTTTCTGGGGGACTCATAGGAAGGGCATTGGAGAATTGTGTCCCTGTTGCTTCCTAACTGGTTTCCAGACAGCTTCCACCTGGAGCCCAGAAGGTAGTCACCCTGTGCCTTGCTGAGGAGAATGTATTGGCTTACTAGTACAAGATTTTACTACATAGATAGTAGAAATGGGGAGAAAATTAGGATGGTGCTTGGGCTAACCACACAATGAAGGCATGTTTAGTGTAAGCTGTGACACTACTGTACTCCATCAGATCCATTCAAATGAATGAATGCCTCAAATTTATAATCTAGTTTTTATCTGCTTTTATACCATATATTTTCTATAACTCATGAACTTACCCCTATAACAAGCCTATAATAGTTGACTTTATAGCTGTATAACCCTATAAAATTTGACTTTCTAGGTGATGGGAGACAGTAATCTATATAAAACACACAATTCCATGAGACACCATGATCCCACCCTGTGACTGTGATCCTTTGTAGAGGCAATATATGAAGAAATACCTTCATTTGGGCTGTAATTCAAAAAGAAATACTAAAGCACATCTGAGAGCAGTGCACTTTTTTTCCCTTCAACCTCCCTTTGCAACTAAATACATTTTCATTTTAAACATTCACTTCTTGCATTGGGAAAGTTGTTGATTCCCATTGCAAGGACAAGGATAAACGTCAAACAGAGATGGGAAATCAAGCAAAAATGTTATCTGCTGGGATCTGTGATGGCCAACAAAATAATTAACAGCACAGCTGTTAGCAACCAGTTGGAGCCAGTTTGCATGACCTCTGCAATCAGAAGCATAGACAGAAAAGGCAGGAAACAGAGAGAAACAAAAGGTTTTCAGCTGTCAGTGGAAAATAAATTGGTTGTTTCTACCTCTTTACACTAAGCTGTTGAGTAGGCATACCTCATAGTCCCCAGCCAGCCGTGCAGGCTACAGGGAAACAATGATTTAGGGACTTCCCGTGTTCCCTCACCAAAATCTCAATCTTCAGAATAACACATTTGCTACAAAAGCCATGAGAAGGGAATAGAGAAAACACCTGGTTAGAGACCCAGGCTGTCGGAAACCACCTGCATGAAAATGTGCAGACATGCACACTTCCTCATTTTTTTATTCAGTATGTGAAAAATAATTCCTCGTCACATTGCCATTTGACACATCTTTTGACTAATCTGCTGGGTAAAAAAGATAAGTAAGGGGGGCAGCAGATTCCTAACACTGGACTTACTGATTAAATCTTACATTCTGACCAGGAAAACTTGGTTGAAACAATAATGTTTTAAGGATGTAACCTTAATTAGAGTCAATCAAATGATACCAGCTAGAAACACAATCCTAGCAGGAATTGAGACCTTCTTTGCTTGAGCTAGAACTAAGCTAATAAGTCAAGGTCGTGTTTGCCATGCTGTGTGCTGCCTTCTAGGAGCTGGAAGGCAAAGACCTGACCACTGTAAATATAAAATTAGTGGGAAAGGAAGCACTTAACTGTGTCAAAAACATACACAGAACAAGTACAGAAGCAGTGTCCTGTACATTCAAGTAAACCCTTATAAAAATCACTTTTCAGATAAAAGCAAAACTTTCCATGAACAGTAAGAGTTGAGTGGGTTTGGAGAGATCAAAGGTAAGGGTGCTGACTGGCTGTGATAGCTGTCAGTGTGAAATGGGTATGTGTTTTTTACTGGGAACTGAACTGAAACTACCATTTCTGCTAGTAAACCACTGAACTAACTGTAGGTTCGGAGTAATGACACAGATGTAAAATTGCCTGAGTATGTTAAAAGTCCTAGAGCTATTTCTTGGACTTCAGCATTCCTGTCCATAACTGAAAGAGACTTGAGACAAAAAATCCTCATAGTAAAGATGATGTTCAGTCTGCTGGATGAGGTTGTTTCCACTTTAGGGTTCATATTAATTTTGTTTGCTTCACTACCCTTTCTACAAATCTTGTTAGACAGAAAAAATACCCAATACAATAAAAGCCAGTCCTTTCTATTATGCACTTAGGTGCATAACGGTTATCTCCAGGTATAGCTATGAGACATGGAATATCTGAATTCAACATACATTTAGGGAGAGAGAAATATATCTCTTCTTACTGGTGACTAATAGGAGGTTAAAGAAGAGAGGAGGCTGAGTGTGACTTGGAAGTTGTGGATTATTTCTGACCTCCAGAAATAAAAGCCCAAAACTTTTGTTTGCCTATTCTTTTACTATACTAGTGAAGGTGTGAAGAAAGAATATAAAAAATGTAAACTGGTAAATAATTCAGAATGAAAATATTTCCAGTCCAAGAAATAAAATTTATAGAGTTTTATGACCAAAATAAAAAACTGGGATAACATAATTTCATCCCTACCATTACTCTATCTTGCAATATTTTTTTGCTGAGGCTAAAGCAAGTACATCCTTCAAAAAAATCTCTGCAACGTTGATTTGAATATTTTTAGTTTACACAGTATCCACTCCAATCACCAGATAATTTGTTTCATTGACCAATCATTCTTACTATTAAAATCAGTATGTTATCACCAGCCTGAACTTGCCTAGGGTTGAATCCCAGATATTGATATTTATTACATCTCAATCCATAAAACTGAAGAGTGCTATTCTTATCGAATTCTGATTTCCAGAGTGAAATCTTAATATATGGCTGCTGTCAGGTTTGGAGACATCTGCAATACTGTTAGAATGATGTTGTCTGCTGTTCATCGTGTTCCTGACTGGAAGAAAACTAAGAGATAAATGAATGACTAAGCCATTTCTGGTCAGTATGAATCAAACCCCCAAAATGTTGCAAGAAACAAGACCAAAATGTTGGTAATTAGCTAACAAATCAAAGCGACATTTCAGTTTAGTTTTTTCAGAACAAAATAACCACTGCTCTGAGGCTGCCTGTACCTCTGAGTACCCACCATTAATCCAAGAAGAAAGTCAGGTACCTATCAGTCTCAGGAACAACAGCTCAAAGTGAAGACTTTTGAAGTACAAGACTCATTGCCCTGAAGCCAGCTGTCTAGGGAACATGACCTACCTTCACTGGCATGCTGGGTAACTAGATTAAGGACCAAAAACTGCCAGCACCTGACTGAAGTTAGAGGTAGTAATGATATAGTTCCTGTCCTGCTTTCAGGAGTGGGTAAAACAAGAGATTGCCTGTCTGTTAAAGTACAAGAAAAGGGTTTTGAGTTACAGAAAAAAAGGCTAAAAGGCACAGAAGCTGGTCAATGTTCAGCAGGGGAGATTCAGATTGGACATTAGGATAATTTTTTTTCACTGTGAGGGTGATTGGGTATTGGAATAGGTTGCCCAGGGAGGGGGTGAGTCACCATCCCTGGAGATGTTCAAGAGATGTCTGGATGTGGCGCTGGGTTATCCGATTTAGTGGTGATGTAAGCAGGCAGTTGGACTGGATGATCTTGAAGGTCTCTTCCAACCTCAACAATTCTATGATTCTATCACTTTTCTATGTCAGGTAGCATCATTGTGTATCTAAATAAGTATTTGGTGTCCAAATTTCAGAGGCACTTAAAAACATTAAATTATTAAGTAGGTAATCTAATGGGCAGCACTTGAAAAAGATCCTGGACCATTTCATGAAGTGAAATCTTAGTCAAAAAAACAAGTCACTGTATTAAACGTCAATCTATACTGTGTTAGATCTTTGCAGTCAGGAAAAAGGAGTAGTTTGTCTAAAGACAAGTTTTGCAGTAGATTGAACATGAGTTTAGCTTACAAGTTGAGAGTTAGCTGCAAATAATAAAATATATTGGATTTAAGATGGAGATCAACTAAATGTACTCTTACCCCAGAAAATCACTGTCAGCTTAAATAATAATTACGCCAGATCTGATTGCATTTATAGCTGTCTTCTTCATTTTGTATAGACAGTTCCTCAACTTTATGGCAAGATGAATAATAATGAAGCTTTTCATCTATTCTCCAGTTACGGAAATCAAGTAAGTAAGGGAACATACAACCTTTCCCGAAAATACTAGTAGACTAGTTACTAATTGGGAAGCAACAGCTGAAAACATAAGCCAACAGTGTTTCAAAACTCAAAATAATAAGCCACAACTTAGTGCTGTAGAATGGGGGGGGAGGGGGGGAGGAAAGATATCATCACATCTTAGAACATCTTAGAATCATAGAATGGTTTGGATTGGAAGGGACCTTAAAGATCATCTAATCCCAATCTCACTGCCATGGGCAGGAACACCTCCCATCAGACCTGGTTGCTCAAAGCCCCATCCAACCTGGTCTTGAATACTTTCAGGGAGGGGACAGCCACCACCCCTCTGGATAACCTGTGCCAGTGTCCCACCACCCTCACAAGAAAGTATTTCTTCCTAATATCTAATCTAAATCTGCCTTCTTTTAGTTTGAAACCATTTCCCCTCATCCTATCACTACCACATGCCCTCGTAAAAAGTCCCTCTCCAGCTTTCCTGTAGGCCCCTTCAGGTACTGGAAGGCTGCACTGAGGTCTCCCCAGAGCCTTATATTCTTCAGACTGAACAATGCCAACTTTCAGACTGTCTTCGTATAGTGGGCTTGACTTACGACTGTCATGGGTGAGACAGAGTAAACAACAACCCATAGTGGATTTGTAAATTGGATTCAATTAAAGACCAAAAGAGATTACATCTTTTACTCTGTCTGGTTATTTCACATACTCACTTGCTCACTCACCAGCCTTATCTTCCTAAGTTCTTGACTACCATCCCCAAATCTAGGGAAGATACCTCCTGGCCTGGGAAAGTAAGGCAGTGGTAGCAAATTGACCTAGATCTGTCCAGGAACCTTGGCTGGTAACTTTGGATTCCAACAGCTGCAAGCAGCTGCACAGCAGAAACCAGCCTCACTTGCAGCCCGACCTTCCCATGTCAGGAGGGATCTTCCCTAGTTCTGGGGATGGAAATCAAGATCTCAGGAAGACAGTGCTGGTGGGAGAGCAAGTGGGGTCTAGAACAGTTTGCCCCTGCTACCTTACTGTTGGTGCTGATCTAAGGATGATATTGGTGACCAAGAAAGTGGTGGCAGTAATGTGCCAGTGGGAACATGGTGGCAACAAATTGTCCCTGTCCCTCCTGGGCATTGCCTGGCATTTGCCTCCATTGATCTCCCCCATTTCCAAGATCTTCTTCCAGCTAGGATGTCTGGACATTCAGACCTTCCATCCCCTTCTCCCCATGCACACAATTATATACTGCTTATCAGCATTCACAGGGTGGGGGTTTTTTGCCTACCACAGTGACAATTTATTTAATGTTTGTGATTGGACACAAAAGAACCTCAGAGATTTTCATAAGTATTTAAAGGCACTAAAATTGTCCATGAATTTCCTACAACAGATACATGCTTCACCATAAAGAATTGCCTCAACTTAATGAATCAATACTGGATGACTTGGAACAAATTGAGAAACTGAACAGTGAAAAACTACCCAGAGCAGATTATATTTATTCAAGAGTTTAAATCACCTCAGCTATAGAAGCACTGTGAGGCATAATCTATAGCTCAGCAAGAATGAAGTGCCAGAGGAATGAAAGGTGGCAGTGTGGCACCAATCTTTAACAAGGGCTCCCTGCCTCTAGTGAAAACCACAGAAAAAATTCCTAACCTCCATAAGAGACAGTGATAGAAACAAAGAAGAGAATGAATAATAAATATGATATATATGTATCAACATGAGTTTTGTTCAGGGAAGTAATCCACCATATGGACAGAATCAATGATGAGGTTGTCAGTTTGTTACCTTCCAAAAAAGATGGCAACAGTGCTCCTTATTGAAACCCCTCCAGCCCTCTCAGTTTGGAAGGGAAGATTCCCTCAAGGACTGATAACTGCTTAAAAAGTAGGAAAGACAACACTGAACCATATACAGTCAGTTTTCACAGTGGAAAGGCAATTGTCATGATCACAGAATCACAAATTCACAGAATCACACAATGGCAGGGGTTGGAAGGGACCTCTGGAGGTAATCTAGTCCAACCCCTCTGCTAAAGCAGGTTCACTCAGAGCAGGTGGAACAAGATCACATCCAGGCAGGTTTTGAATGTGTCCAGAGCAAGAGACTCCACAGCATCTCTGGGCAGCCTGTTCCAGTCTTCTGTCACCCTTGATGTAAAGAAATTTTTCCTCATGTTCACAGAATCACAGAATCCTAGGGGTTGGAAGGGACCTTGAAAGATCATCTAGTCCAACCCCCCTGCCAGAGCAGGTTCACCTACAGTACATCACACAGGAACACATCCAGGCGGGGTTTGAATGTCTCCAGCAAAGGAGACTCCACAACCTCTCTGGGCAGCCTGTTCCAGTGCTCTGTCACTCTCACAGTAAAGAAATTCTTCCTGATATTCACATGGAACCTCCTATGCTCCAGTTTGCAACCATTGTCCTATCATCGGTCATCCATCCATTCAGATGGAACTTCCTGTGCTCCAGTTTGTGCCCATTGCCCCTCATCCTGTCACTGGGCACAACTGAAAAGTCTGGCCTCATCCTCTTGACATCCACCCTTTAGATGTTTATAAGCATTGATAAGATCCCCTCTTAGTCTTCTCTTCTCCAAGCTAAACAGATCCAGGTCTCAGCCTTTCCTCATAAGAGAGGAAGATAGATCCTCCTAGGTTCAGTGCTGGGATGTGTACTCTTCAACATAGAAATAAATAATATGAAAAAGGATAAGAAGTGACATGATGAAGTTTTCAGATGATACAAAAATTTCTGGATACTAAGATATAGTGCAGCCTACATTGCATGATGTTGAATGACTGAGCAATAAAATGGTCAATGAAACTCAAGGACAGTGAGTGTAAAGTAATGCAAATGTGGGAAAAAACCCCGAACACACACAACCCTGTACAAACTTGTTGATAAGTTGTAAATTAATTATTACCATTCAGGAAAGAGCTCTTCTACCCACTGTAAGTGCTTCTCTGGGAAGATCAGCTGGATTTTCCAGAAGGTGTCAAACAGGCAACAATAGAGAATTTAGCCAAATACATGTCTCACTGCTGACACAACTGGGAGGCCTCACTCCTCCTAGCACCCTCTTCTTAGTTCTTTCCTTCATTCCTCCTTCCAACCAGCCTTCCCTGCTCTTTCCTCCCACATCCACTGATCCCAAATGCGTGACCTCTCCTTCTGGCTCTGCAACCTGACTGATCATAAGACCCAGAAGCTCAACTGAACAAAGACAAAAGCACTTCTTTTTATTATTATTAAAGTGAGTTTTCTGCCATTTCAGTGAACTGGCTTACTGTGTGTCTGGATGAGCATCAGAAATGCACAGGCAAGAATGGGGTTTAAGAACCCAGGATCTGAGGGTACAGAAGCTGTAAGAGAGAGCAGGACCTTTCCCTCTTGGCAGTAGTGAGCTGTTACTCCAGCTCAGGCTGTGTTATGAAACCATAAGCTGGTGCTCATTTCTAAGCATCTGCTACTGGCTCTGGACAGCAAATTACCTAAATTAATCTTTATTCTGATGTTGCACTGACATTCTTATATTTAATGAATCAGACTTTAAAAGCAATATGGATAGTTACCTTCAAGCAGTGTAGATAATTCTGTGAACACTGTCCCAGAACTTCAGTACTCTTCTCCCATTAAGTAATCACTAAGATAATAGATCTTCCAGCTCTTCTCCCTGTTTAACAAATCATGAAGAAATTTAACTACAGAAGTCTGTAATAAACTTTATATATACGCACAGATATTCTTGGATCTTGCAATTCTTTCCTTGCCTTGATGTGGAATACATCCATCTTTATTGGATTTTTTTTTCCTGAGCACAGAAATAAACACATTTTTATAGCCCTAGCAGAAATGTTACAGCTGAACTCGTTCTGTCATTTTTGAAATAAAATTATTTCATCATTATTGTGAAGTCCCATTTATTGCAAAACTTGTCAAATAATGAACTGCTTTAGGGATTAATTACATGCTCTGAGTCATACTTTTATAAAGCTACCACAAAATGGCATGCAAGGAGCACTCAGAGATGAATCCGTTTCAACTTTTGAAATCTTACAGCCTGAAAACAGGTGATTCTACCTGAAGACAGCCTTGATCTGGGCTGTGTCTCTGCCCTAACTTGATGTGTCAAATCCAAATGTCTTGGCCAACCAGTCAAAAAGCTCCTCAACTTGGGGTGAAGACAAGGTCAGCAAAAGAATGTGTCATTTAGAGATGTTACCTTCTTTTTCCTCAGGACATACAAACACAGCAAAAACTTGCACAAACTGGAATGTTTAATCTGAAGAAATCCCAAGAAATAAAGAGTCTCTGCTTATACAAACTCATGTTTCAAAGAGTAAGGCATTGTGCATTCCCGTTACTGTGATAGACTGTAAAATTCACAGGGTTCACACACAGGGCAGCTACAGAAGCACAAGAAATGTGAATGTATCCAACACTGAAATTTTTAATTGCTCAATTTTTAAAGAAAAATGAAACATTTGGTGGATATGCTAGCTCTTTTGTGGTTAATGAATGTATTTTAAAGTCAGTCAAATTTGGTTCACATTACAAATCTTGGCTTTTGTAACTTTGTGCTAGTGTGTGATTGTTGTACTATTTCTTTTCTCTGGAATAGCTATAACCATATGATCAAAACATCAAGAAGCTGTATGTATATGCTTGCTGATATAACTTGGCATAGCACTGACCCAAAACATTTTAAGCTGTGCCACACTTCTCTTCCAGCAGCATAGCTGTATCTAGGTTAAGTGCAAATATAACAAGGCCTTTATACACAAATTGATTTTTATATGAAATATGTCACTGAAGTCAGGATCCCAGCCTGTCTTAGATGGCAAGCTGCTGGTATTTAAGTGAACTTTACAATTAACTGTGGTAAGCCTTAGAGAAAAATAACAGCCATAACCAGCTAACAGATTTGTTAAACATTCTTCATCTACCTGGTCTAAGAGGAAGTATGAAAGTGCATTAGTACACAGAAATGCTGGCAGCCAGCTTAAGAAGCCACTGTAAAACACAGTTAGAAAATATGAGGGAGAGAGGGAGACAGCTCACAACCAGCACCTAGTGTACATGGTTGGAGTGAAACGGGGCAGCTCTGTGTCAGCTGCCATCTTCTGTTTGATCTTGGGTCTTCCTCCAGCCTCTGTTTTCTCTCCTGTCTTCTGTTTCTCTTCAGTATGTAAGGTATACAATCAAAGGTGCAGAAGTTAAGTACAAAGATTCCTCTGAAAGTCCACTTGGGCAAGGATTTGAAGATTCACAACCAGGCACTGCCTAGGGTAAACCCAGCCTTAAAATGACTTGTCAAAGTCCTAGAAAACAGTTTGTACAGCAGCATAGCATCGTTTAAGATAGGCAAGTGATTTAATTCTCAATTTGCAGTTCATTCTTAATTTATATGAGACTCTGCAAATTATAACTTTAAAAAAGGGCATCTGTGTAATCTGGCAGTTCAGCATCAAGATGCTGGGGGATGGAAAGCTATTTATATGTCTGTAAAAACTGATACCAGAAGTTGATGGCTATGAAATATGTATCTGAATTGTTGGTCTAAACAGAGCAGAAGCTTTTGGTCTGATGATGGGTTACATGGGGGCCGTATCCAGAAGCAAGTGGGAGGATTCAGTGCCCAACTTCACCATCGAGATATCACAACTGCTGTGAAACACCTGGCAACAGCCGAAGAGAAAGTGTTGCTTGATGACACAGAAAACATTGCTTCTTTCATCCCAGCATCTTAAAGGACATACAATAATAATTTTATCTGGCCTATGGAAGCCTTCAGGGAAAGAATGATCCTCTGTGTGTTTTTTAATAACAGTGGTGGTGTAGCTGTGATGACCAGAGAAAGTGAAAGCTAACATCACTCACCAGATCCTCTCCCTACTGATCTTGCTTTCCTGGAAATACTGTTCTGTAGTTATCTACCGTAAGGAGTTATAACACAATTAAATTATCAAAAGAGTGAGGCCTGGGGAAGTTCCTGTATGACTAGTGAATAGCACAAGAGAAAGATAATAACTGCTGATGGACAAACTAACGTTTCCTTCTTAGCAGGAAGGAACACAACTTTTATAGTCTTACTCCCTCATTTACCACTGGATTCAGTGTATGTGACTCAGGTTTGACAGAAAGCATAATTTTACTTAGTATAAAGCAGACATGAATGTCAGAAGGAAATGTATTGTTAAATGAAATAAGAGACTCCAGTCAGTGCTAAGCTAAGCAGCCCCTCTCTTTGGATGTTGCTAGAGTTATGGCAGTTTTTCATATGAATATGATTCTTCTCCTTTCTCTAGACAGTGCCTTACAAAACTAATTCAAGAATAGACTGTTTAATACTGACAGCAGTCATTGTAATTGCTCTGTGAAAGCAGCCACACAACATTTACCATATTGGATGAATGAAATTACTTCCTACTGGGGTAGGAAGACTAATGACTGAGATCAGAAGGTAAACCTAGGACACTAGCAAGCCAACAAGTGGAACAAAAAAATAGAAGAATATAAAAAGTTACAAAGTGAATAATTAGGCTAAGCACAATCAAAGACAATTTGCCTGTTTTGTTGCCTGCCGACCCCGTTTCTTTCCAACCAAACTAAGAGGCTACATGCTACACCAGTGCACATGTATCACACTCAGGAGTATGTCTGTTGCCTCAATCACAGTTGTTTCTTGTTGTTAAAATGCATCCTATGAAGTTTGCTCTGACAAACTTCTGAAAAAGCCCTCCCTAAACAAGCACAATGTGATAAGAAACCAAATTGAGTTCTCCTTTATGAGTAATTTTCCTTCAACCTCTACCATCTTTGAAGGAGATAACAGAGTAGCTAAAGTTGCTTGCTAATCTAAAGCACCTTCTGAAAGTAGACTCTAAAACTTATCTTTCCAAAACAGTCCTAATCTCTGAAAATTGCTATCAAAAACTGCAGTAAAACAGCCATCCATCCATTCTCAGCTCTTGTCACAGCAACTCAGAAAGATGCATAGCCTTGCTGATGCGTTGAAAGCAAGCCAGATTTCAAAGAAGGCCATCTGCATGCAAAACCTGCTCTGTTTTCATTGCTTGTAATAATGCCTACTTAGATTTTTTTAGTTGTTTTGTGTGTCTGCCCATGCGTGGCTTGTAATAGCACTTGCTTGAAATGGGCATAGAAGAAAAGATATCTCAAGCATAAGGCTGGAATAATAACACTGAGCATAATCCCTTTTGACCCTAAAGGTAAACTTCTTAACAATGTGGTCACTGCCAGGAAAGTGTCATATTTTAGGACTTTAGAGATTTTTAAGCTTTTATATCCTGATTTCATCCAGTTACTGTACCTCTCTCCTGCTTCTATCTTGTCTGCTCTCATTACTACTCCTTTTAATTCCATATAAGACTAGTTTTTCCTGACTATTTTCTCTGGCTCTCTTGAGCTGAATCTGCTTCTAAAACATTTTGAAAATAATTTATTCTGAAAATAATTTATATAAAATTTTGAATTCAACCCTTGAATCTAGTTCTTGATGCTGGCACAGAAGATCTCCAAATCCTTGTTTGAAAAAAAAAAACAGGGATAGGTGGGACAGTTATCAAAAATAATGGCAAAACAATGCCAGAGTTCTCTGTTAGAAACATAGAATCATAGAACATGTCAAGTTGGAAGGGACCCTCCAGGATCATCAAGTCCAACTCCTGTCCCTGTGCAGGACACCTTGAGAGTCACACCATGTGCCTGAGAGCATCGTCCAAATGCGTGTTGAACTCAATAAGGTTTGGTGCTGTGACCACTGCCCTGGGGAGCCTGTTCTAGTGCTCTATTACCCTCTGGGTAAAAAACCTTTTCCTGACATCTAACCTAAACCTCCCTGATTCAGCTTCCTACTGTCACCTGAGTCCTGTCATTGGTCACGGGAGTGAAGAGATTGGTACCTGTCCTTTCTTTTCCCCTTGTAAGGAAGCCATAGACTGCAATGAGGTCACCCTTCAGCCTCCTTTTGTCCAGGCTGAATAATCCAAGTGACCTTAGCTACTCCTCATAGGTCATCCCTTCTAGGCCCTTCACCATCCTTGTGGCCCTCCTCTGGACTTCCTCCAGCAGTTTGATGTCCTTTTTGAACTGCAGAGCTCAAAACTGCACACAGTACTCGAGGTGAGGCCACACTAGTGTAGAGTAGAGCAGGAAAATCACCTCCCTTTATCGGCTGGCCACGCTGTGCTTGATGCACCCCAGGACATGGTTGGTCTTCCTGGCTGCCAGGGCACACTGCTGGCTCATGTTCAGCTTGCTATCAACCAGGACCCCCAGGTCCCTCTCAGCCACGCTGCTCTCCAGCCACTCATTCCCCAGTCTGTACGTACAACCAGGGTTGCCCTGTCCCAGGTGCAGAATCTGGCACTTGACCTTGTTGAACTTCATGTGATTGGTGATTGCCCATCTCTAATTTGTCGAGGTCTCTCTGCAGGGCCTGTCTGTCCTTGAGGGAGTCGACAGCTCCTCCCAATTTAGTATCATCTACAAATTTGCTTAGAATCCCTTCAAGTCCTGTGTCAGGTCATTGATGAAGATGTTGAAGAGGACTGGACCTAGGATGGAGCCCTGTGGAACCCCACTAGTGACTGGTTTCCAGCCTGATGTTACCCATCAACCATTCATCATCAAACAAATGGTTAGGAGCAGGGCTACTGCAGAGAAGGAGGAATTTCCATCGTAAGGGACAACTCACATTATATTTTTGGTAAGAAAAGGAACCACAATTGTCGCAGCATGACTGCACTAACTTCAAAGCAAGCCAAAAGCTGAATTATTATAATTTAGTTCCATGAAAAATGCATTTGAGACTTACCCTCACTGTGCACAACCCAGATGTCCTATGTCCCTTCCCTGAAAAAATAAAAGTGCTCTATTATTAGTAAAGGGCAGCAGTAGCAGCCTCTAACAGTGCTGGGAGAGGAGCTCTGGCAGGGCTAGAAAGGTAGCGTTTGTAGCTGAACACATTTGCTAGTTCACCAGCGAGCCTGGCCAGGACTTGCACAGTGTTTAAGACTAGTAGCCTGAAGGGACAAGCTCCATAAAGTTGAAACAACAAAGCTGTTCTGTGCTTATTTAAGCAAATCTCTTCCTCTGAGGCAGTCTGAGAGCTCCCTATGGAAAACTTATTTACATATTTGAGTGATACATCACTTAGTTACGTGAACATTTCTCAAGACTGTAAATCTGGTAGCTAGTCTAAATCTGTGATCTCACTCTGATTTTTTTAGCTTCTTCCCTGTTACAGGCAGAGAAAAATTTAAATAGATAAACACTATTAAAAGTGACTATTTTTCTTACTGCTGAAGAAGAAACAGCAACATGATGAGCTGTAATTTTTCGTCCAGATGGTGGAGAAGTTTGTGACTGTTTTTAGCTCTTGGACCACAGACCATAAGCTTTGAAGACTTGCAGTCCCACGCACCCCTCTCTCTGAAAAGCGAAGAAAAAAATAGCGTTGTTCTGTCTTTTAGTCAACAAGGCTGGTTTTGGTCATTGAAGCAGCACAAGTCCATGAGACAGCTTAAGTCCAGTCAATTAGAGATTTGGGGAATAAATTGAAAGGCTTTAAATATCAAATGGTATGGAATGGAAAGCCAATTTATCCATTAAAGGATAGGACTCAGATCTTATAGGAAAGGTCTCTGGACGCCTGTGCTATACATACCTTATGCTGCATTAGAGTGGGGGACTCTGACACATTTGTATGGGATTTGGGAGAGGAATTGCATGGGGTAAGAGAACAGTTGTGGCAGTTTCTCAGCAGCAGCATTCTGCAGAAATGCACTTCTAACAAAAGGATAGGAGCAGGCTCTTCCTTTCACATAATTTGCAGGAACAAAGTTTTAACAAAATTCTCTTTGTCTTGTGTGACTAAAAATGGAAATCTGGACAGCTGTGATGCAAATGCAGGCTCAGCAATGAGGTTCACAAACATGAGTGCTGTGGTCCTCAGTGCTGCAACAGCAAAGAGTGTCTGGCCACAGCAGGAGAAAGCATTAACACTGCACAGTGCAACAGGACTGCATCAGCTGCCTTCTTGTGCACCGTGATGCTTTTAGGGTGGAGTCTTTTTGGTGGAAACCCTCAATAGTTCCAAAATGCTGAAGCAAGTGCACAGACCCTTTGCGGGGCTGTACAAACACCTCTATGGACCTTGCTGAAAAAAAATGCTTTCCTGTGGAAGCATTTCTTCTTGTACATCAGAACAAACACATAGGACAACAAGTCCTACACAAAGCCATTAGCATTCAGTGCCAGGCCCTACTGCTGCTCTGGAGTTCAGAGAGGAAGATCATGCACCTTTCTTATTGTTGATGACTTGTTTCCAGCAGGGATACTGCTGTTGATAAATTACTCAATATCACTGTTGAAAACCCCACGCTGCATCTCTCTACTCAGGGCTCCTTCTCTCCTCATAAATGTGCAGCCTCTGGGACAAGAGGCAGGAGAGCTGATGAAATGATCAGATTACTGCAAGATGGGGGAGAGCAGGTGGAATTGTAAACAGCAGCAGGCACAGAGAGGAGACATAAAGACATGAACAAGTAGCTTTTGTTTCCAGCTACTAGCAGCAACAAGTTATTCTGGCAAGAGCAAAATTACAACTAAGGCAGACTATATCACTGGGAACCCATTATTAGTGGAGAAAAGAGGAATTGGCACCAGCAGCCAGAAAACACATCTGTGAGGTAATCGAGGGTTGGCTGGTGACAGATTCCACCTGGTGACTTGACTAGAGAGCGAGAGAGAATGCCAAATGCAGCATGAAAGTAGCAGACCAAAGCCAGAAGGCTGCGAGGTTGCACTCGCCAGAGCCCTTCTTGGGTGCTTGGCTGCAGCTCTAGGGAGCCTGACTTCCCTCTGTTTCTGTCTTGCTGAATTTCTGACCTTCACTCATTCACAAAAAAGCAGCAGGTGTTTAGTGAGGAAGACACAGTTATCCCTGGAGAACAAAATCAAGTATAGAGATATGAAGAGCAGGCCCGAAAAACATAAAGAAAGAATGAAGGAGGTAAAGTCACCAAAAGGGAGGGGTAGGGAGGGGACAAATAAATGTCAACAACAACTGAAGTGGATGAAGTACTCAGGTCTTTGAAGGACATGCAGATCTAGGCCCAGAAAAATGTTTGGGGTACCAAAAGATAACTTTGTGATACTCCCAGAGCAAACCTCTGAACTAGGTGTCCAGACTTCTTGTACAGGTCCTGCTGAGCTCAGTAGCTGTCTGTAATTCTATTCTTTAATACAGTGTGAAGAGGAGGTTAGTATTATTCCCAGTTTGCAGATGAGGAAACTGAGGCATAAGGAAGAGAGTTGACTGGGCCAAATATGCAGCCTGATCCAGCTACAAGGTGGCTCAAGCTGCTTCTGTTTTCTCATGTAAACAAAGGAGAGAACCATGCTGATCGTGGTTAGGCATGCACACCCTAAACTCCCTTCAGCAACAAAACTTAAAATGTCATCAGTACTGCTAATCTTTTCTGAAGGGTGTGGTTTGAAGATATGGGTAAAATGTTTTCTAAAATCAAGTGAGTACATTAAGAAAGGAAAAAAAAATAAAATATGGGACATACAAATTCTCAACCAGGTCAGAAACAGAGCAAATGCTTCTAAGTCAGGTGAGAAGGGGCGCAGTACAATCCTGCTAAGAGATAGTCTTGTTATGATATTTAATTTCACAATTTCAACGAGAAATGGAAGGGAAGGTGCTTTCATTTTGTCCATGATTTTATTCTACGGCAATTCTATGAACACAAGAATTCCCAAGATTGTCCTAATCTCCCTGCAGAGTTGTGGCTTAGAAGTTAGAGATGGAGAGCTTAGAGACAGAGGGCTGTTTGGTGCAAACTGTTCTTTCACCAGATTCTGGGTGTTGCTGGTCTGTATTGTACCAGTTGTTTGGTTTCACCTACCTCTTATCAGAAGAGTGTTATCTGCTCTGGCAGTATACATAGATGTATAAACAGGATCAGAGCTTTCAAAAATAGTGTTCTTAATTATTTTTTTTCTGGTATCCAAGCTGAAAAATACAGACACATTTCTGACATCTAGTGCAAGCCAACTGATTCAAAACTGGAGACAGGCTTTAATTAGAGCATTTAACCTTCAAAAACACCATTATATCAATGTCACATCATTGCCCTAGGATATTTTCCAGAATGACACGTGTTTTTGAAGTTACACATATAAATATATATACACATTTTCTTATATATATATACACACATATATATACACATATATATATACATTTTCTTAGAATGGGTTCACTGTCTACGCACTATATATATGCCAGAAAAAACATTCATTAATGAAGAGGCAAATGCTGAAAAATGAGTGGAAAATGAGGATGTCATTACTAGGGTTCCACTGCTTAAACCCAAGCTGGAAGAGAGATATCAGTTCCAGGTAATGTTAATGGTGCAGAAGAGGGTGTCTTATGTGGAAGAACTCTGGGAAGCAGCAGCAGTGGGTAGGGTGTTGAAGAGGCAATGAGCTTGCCTCTTCTAAAACCTCCTGACCTAAATCACAATTGTTTTATTGCTCATAACAGATTCTGAAATCAGGACATGAATGAACAACCTACTCATTGTTTACATCGCTTGAAGGTAACAGTGCAAGCAACTAATTTCAATGTGGTTTCTCCTATAAACGTATAACCTTGGACCAGGATGTTACATACACAACATTACTCCCACAGAGAGATGTTGTGATATTGACATGCTAATTCTGGTGTCCTGCCAGGAAGGTGCTGAATCCATATTTTAGGAAAACAAAGGGAGAGGTAATTGCACAATATGCGAAAGTTTTTGTAATTATCTTTAAAGGCTGAAGAATCCCCAGGGTTATATTTAAGCAGGGAGACAATGGGCAAAGCCATTTGAAATGCACAGAGGTATCAGTGCAGAATGGGAAATGAACTAACAGTAGCTATAGGTCAGTGAAGGTTGCAACAGAAAAAAAATGGAAAACCCAGATAATTATCCTTTCTTTCCTAATTAACCCTTGCTTTCAGTTTCTGCCCAGCTTTCCAACCCTGAGGGAGAATATATTTGCAAGACAGATGCCAGGTGATTCAGTTCAAGGTGTCCCATCACTTCTGAAGCACAAGCAAATTGCCTGTACTGGAGAATAAGTTGGCAACTGCAACAAAATCTGCTTTCACTTGTTATTTTTAGATCAAGGGAATGAGATATGTGACCACAAAGGAAACCCCACCTGCGTGCTTCACTTCTAAGGCTGAGGACAGTTCTTCACTCTTTAAGGCGCCACTCCCCTATGTAAGATAATTTTGACTGGTTTCAGAAAGTCAGGCTGCCCTCTGCAAGCCTGTGCAAGGTCTCTACTGAGTAATACTGAAACTTAAGTTTAGAAGCTAGCTCTCACTGGTCTTCATAAATGACAACCTGTAGAGCTGTGCTTTTCTGTGCTTTTCTGTGCTTTTAACTGGCCTCTGTTTTTCTCTTTCCTTTAAATGGTCCTATCAAGCTAAATCACTGAGCTTTTTACTTACAGAATCACAGAATCCTAGGGGTTGGAAGGGACCTCGAGAGATCATCTAGTCCAACCCCCCTGCCAGAGCAGGGTCACCTAGAGTACATCACACAGGAACGCATCCAGGTGGGTTTTGAATGTCTCCAGTGAAGGAGACTCCACAACCTCTCTGGGCAGCCTGTTCCAGTGCTCCGTCACTCGCACAGTGAAAAAGTTTTTCCTGATATTCACATGGAACCTCCTATGCTCCAGTTTGCAACCATTGCCCCTTGTCCTATCATTGGTCATCACTGAAAAAAGCTTTGCTCCATCATCCTGACACTCACCCTTTACATATTTGTAAACATGGATGAGGTCACCCCTCAGTCTCCTTTTCTCCAAGCTAAAGAGACCCAGCTCCCTCAGCCTTTCCTCATAAGGGAGATGTTCCACTCCCTTAATCATCTTTGTGGCTCTG